>RJWM01018590.1:0-40251 GCA_004363535.1 Dasyprocta punctata
TTGAGGCAGTTTATCCCAATCATTGCTGGAAGTGTTTCCTCCATTTTGATGTTAAAATCATGATACTTGTCTTAGTTACTTTTCTTGTCCTTGAGACAAAATACCTGACACCAAAAATTAAAAGAGGAAGGGTTTATTTTTGGCTAACAATTTGTAGAGGTTTCAGTTTAAGGCTGGCTGGCTCCAAAGCGGGGTGGCATGGAAGATGGGTATTGAAGAGGAGAAACTGTTCATGGAAGGCAGAAGACAAAACGGCAGCAAATCAGTGAAGTAGTGAGGAAACAGCAGCCGCAGACTTCTACCATTTATTCTTTCTAGGCTACCTCCTGTTGGGTGGTGCCTCCCACACCCAGAGTGGGTCTTCCCATTATTCACACCCAGAACTGTGCCAAACCAGTCAGTGGACTAATTTAATAATCACACACCCTTAATCCCAGCATCACACACTTAATCCCAGTATCACACACTTTAGCTGCAGCAACCTCTGAAAATCCTGCCTATGACTGCATAAAACTTTGGGGGGCCTCTAGACATAAGCCATAATAATACTCTTGTGCGCTCTCTTACTTGGAACTTTGCAAATGCTCTAGCTCAAGCAATCAAATTCTCCTTCTTGTGTTATTTTAAAGCACTGCAAATTAGTCTGTCTACTGTTTTCCTTATTTACTATCCTTGTAGTCAATGAACACTATAATAACTAGAGTGACTTTGCTAACATACATCATATCTTGAGATTTCATGTCTCACAACCAAGTAGCTTCTAATTTTCTAAAAGTAAAAGCTAATGTCTCAAAATGATCTACAAGTGAGTATATTTTCTAAGATTCAGTGACTTTTGTGATCTCATCTTTGATTCTATCACTACTCTTGTCAAGTTCCTGGGAATTACTTGATGACTAATTACCATTCCCAGAAAACTGGCACCTCAGGAATTTTGCTCTTTCTGTGGTTTTGAATGCAATTTTATTTCCAAGAATATTGTTATTGATCATTTGTATACATTTTTTGTATCTTCATGCAAATATTATTTCCCCAATAAATATTTCTCTAGATACTCTATTTCTGTTCTATTATTGATTACTGGTTTTCCCTTAGTATTTTCTATATGTTTTCAATTATTATACTTTTACAAGCTAATATCATTTGCTTATTTACTCATTGGTTTTCTACCTAAATTCAAGAAAGTGAATATTTTTGTTCTTTTCATTTTCATTTATGCTAAATATATAGTTTTGCATAGATACATTAAAAATATTTTAAAAATTCACACTTTGAGATATCTTGGGATATTCTTAATAAACATTTTGTAAACTTTAAATCCATTTAAATGTATCTCTTTGAACATTTATCATTTCTTATACTGAGAACATTTAATGGTCTTTCTTCCAGCTTTTTGACAAATAGAATATGTGATAGTTATCCATAGTCACACTACTGTGTAATCGCACACTAGACCTTTGCTTCTCTCTCAACGTGCTTTGCTACTTATTGATGGACCTCATTCCATCTCCCCTACTCTTTCCCCCACCTCTGGTCACCACTATTCTACTCTCAATTCTATGACCACAATATTTTTATATTCTACAAATGAATAAAATCATGTCGCAATTGTTTTCCTATACCCTGCTTATTTTACTTAACACAATGATTGTCAGGTCTTTCCATATTGTTTCAAATACAGTAAGTTCACTCTTTTGCAGCTAAATCATTTGTATGCATCACATTTTCTTTATCTATTCATCAGCTGATGGACACTTGGGTTGTTTCCTTTTTCTGGATATTATGAATAAGGCTGCAATCAAAATGAGAGTGCAAATATCTATTTGACCTACTGACTTCGTATGTATTGTGCATGTACCCAAAGGGTTATTCCTAAACTATAATAGTAGCTTTCTAAAAAATATATTGAGGAGCTTTCATATTTTTTCACAATGATTATACTAATTTACATTCCCATCAGCATTGGGCATGTATTCCCTTAGATTATAGCTTTTGAAGTCTTTTCAGGTTTTGTTTATAGATATTTATAGTGGAATAAAATTATATTTGATTGTGATTTTAATTTGCATTTTCCTGACATTTAGTGATGTGGAGCATTATTTTCACATACCTTATTTTCATCCATTTGTCTCCATTGAGAAATATGTATTTGAATCTATTGCTTGTTTTTTCAGCAAGTTATTTGAATTTTTGACATTTTATATGTATATATAGTGGATGTTAACTTTTTGATGTTTAATTTGCAAATATTTTTTCTCATTCTGTAGGTTGTTTCATCATTCTGTTGTTTGTTTTGCTGTATAGGTTTTTAAATTTTTTTGTAATGGTGAATTAAAGAAGTCTAGTTTTATTATGCATCTCCAGATTTTGCCTATTTTTCTGGAAAGGATTATTCTCTACCGCATGTTTTTAGCTACTATTGAAACATCAATTGACAATAGGTGTATGAGTTTACTTCCAAGCTCTGTACATTATTTTAATAGTGTATGTGTCTGTTTTAATGCCATTTCCATGCTGTTTTGATTACTATATGTTGAAGTATATTTTGAGTCAGGTAGTGTAATGCCCCCTGCATTTGCTCATGATTGTGCTAGCAATTCAGTGTGGTTTTCCCTAATTTTGTGAAATTTTCCATTGATAATTTGGTGGGAATTGTGCTGAATCTGTAGATTACATCAGGTTGTTGGACATTTTAATAATACTGATTTTTCCAATCCATAAGCAATGACTGTCTTTCCATTTGGTTGCACCTGCTTCAGTATTTTTCATCAATGCTTTACAGTTTTCTTTGCAGTTATATTTTACCCCTTGGTTACATTTATCCTCAGGTATACTCTTTTATTTTTTTCTTTCAGTATTGAAAATGTTATTGCTATCTTGATTTCTCTTTCAAGCTACTTTCTATTGGCATATATCAATGTCATTGGCTTTATATATTAATTTTGTAATTTATTTATTAGTTGTAGCATGTTTTTGATAGTCTTTTCAGCTTTCTATATGTAAGATCATGTGATCTTTCAAGAGTGACAGTTTCATCCTTCCCTCCAATTTGGATTCACCTTACTTCCTTCATTCACAGAGTTGCTCTGTCTAGGACTTCCAGGTTTATTTTAAAAAATGTGGTGAAAGTGAGCCAACTTGTGTTTTTCCCAGATCTTAGGAAGGACGTGTTCATCTCTATCACATTCAAAGTGATGTTGCTTGGCTTATACAAACAGCTTTTGTTATATTCAGGTACATGAAAGTAAAGGAGTAAAGATATTTCTTTATGTATTTACCACTAAATTAGCAATGACCAGAGCAAGGAAAAACTGATAGACAGTATTAAATAGTTTGCTGACTGGATAATTTTATTTACAAAACATTCTAAATGAGTGATATAAAATTGGGCTTAAGGACCCTTAACGTAGGAAGACTGATGTTAAAAAATACAAGATTTTCTAATTACTACCAATCATTTATAAGATACATACTAAGAGAAATATGAGGATTGCAATGAAAATTTATGGAGATCTGGTACACTATATGCCCAGCTGTATGCAAGATTGTTACATTATTAAAGCACCAACAAAATCTTTAAAAACAACACCTTTCAACCCAAGAAAAACTGTACTCCTTTCATTTTTGAATTTTACTGTGGTGAGCTACCTTTCCCTTCTATAATTATTGAATGATTTTGGTAGCTTAACAGTAAAGATTAACTCGATTTCAAAATTAAGGACATCGACTGGTTTTGTGCGCTTCATGGCTGGAATTCACGTAATAAATAGCATATTGCTTAAATAGACACACTGACTATACGTATTAGCGGAAAATGTATGGTGGTTTCTGCCAATGTTCAAGACGTGCTAGGAACTAGGGTCTCACATTTCCACATACCTGATGAGTAATGATTAAAATATCAGTATGGTTTCTTGACATCTAAAAATATTTTAAAGTGTTTATTGCTTAATCTTATTTTTCTCTTATCAGTTATGTTGAACTGATATGCCACAGGATTCAAATTAAATTTCAGCTCTTTTGTTCATACAATGAAAAAGAGAGTATCAAGGTTTTATAACACTTCCTATGCAATATATTTATCTAGCACATGGGAGTCTATGTAAATTTGTGCACTGCAGTATTTGAATTCTATCAGGTATTTGCACGAATTCCTGTTTTTAAAGAACCTTGGCACATTAAGCAATATTCAGTGAAGGAGGGTATATAAATGAACCAAAATACTAATTTATCTGACTCTGTTTGATGTATTTTTTGTTGTATGACATGAAGATAACAAATCTTTTAACAGCTTACAGTTTCTCATATTTCTGATAGTAGGCGCTTCCTTTTTACCACTTAAATCTTTTCTGATTTATTAAAGATCAAATATGTTTCTGTTTTGCATTGTTTCCAATTTTACTCATGTCACAACCCTCTGAAAAGTATTTACCATTTATGAATGTCTTAATATTTCAAATGTATTCTTCATTCATTTATGGGAGATAAACATTTTATGTGGTATAGACAAATAACACAATGGATAGTCCTAATTTTTAATGAGAAAGTATATTTTCTACTGGGCAAAAATTAAATGACATAAGCCATTTTTAATGTTAACACTATAAAAACACAAAAATGGAGACACATTTGCATTTAACCTTGAACATTAAGATTATGCTAGCTGTAAATTTCTGTTTAATATTCTGCAAAAAATCTTTCATCATTGTTCTATCCAATATCAACACTCAGACAATGCTAACATAAAATTAATTTATCATTCTCTGGAGTTATAAAAAAATTATAAGATAGGATTGGTGTCTTATCGTGCACATTTTTATTGTGTATTCCCTAAACCTGTGTATGGTACGTGAGTAGAACTGCATATTTTTGATTAATGAATAAATATCAATTTTATGTTTAAAGAAATAGGAGGAATGAATCAATATCAGTCAAAGACATTAAAAAGTTAACAAGATTTATATTTTAAAATGCATTTCATAATGCAGGAATCATGGAACTGATTAGAACTCTATCAGGAAAAATTTTTTTTTATTCATTTTATGTATCTGGAGAAAAGGATAGTAGGAGAGCATTAGGTAGTTTGTGATCTTGGAAATAGCACACACGAAATAAGTTACTACGTGCAGTCAGAATAATTTAACAGTGCTAACCGCAATCACAGTATAAGCCCATAGGCATTTTTCCACTTAAACATCAAGGTATTATTAATGCTTAAAGTTCAGAGCAAAAGTATTGGTGACGAAAAGTCTAAATTGGATGAGTCTCTGCCTACAGGACTGAATCCTTCGCACAGTGGCCTCTTTGAAGGGGCCAGAACTCGTCCTATCATCACCCAAATCCCGCGATCCATGATGGCTATGCTTTGAAGAAAAGAGGCCAAATTTGCAATGAGACTTAAATTTGGGCTGAGATAAACAGGGAGCAAATAAGTACCAGGAACCAGCAGGATCTTCGGCATCAGGGAAGTGTGCAAAACGAAACCCCACACAGCACCCTCTGAAGTTGTCATAAGGAATCCAGAATTCTCCCGTGCAGGTGTTTAAAAGTCACTCTCAGCAGAACGCATAACTAGTTCATAGATGGGCCTGTAAAATACCACAGTTCCTCCAAGGATTAATTTTTAAAACAGATCTACATGGAATTAATTATGGATATTACTCATACAGCCTTCTTGTTCTCCTCACTGGCTGAAAAAGCCTACTCATACTAGAGATTTTAAAGAAACTTCCTTATTGTGATAAAAAATATATGACACTATATGTACCATGAAATGCTATCTAAATCCCAGGGGGAAACATTATTTCTTAACTGACCCCTGCAAGATTATTTTTATGCACCTGGAAAAAAGAGATATTAACTACCATCTTACATAACTATCAAAGTACTGTAAGTAATTGTACACATCAAAATGTTTTTTAAAAAAATCATTATAATTAAATTTTATTGAAATAAGCTTCTACAAAAAATTCTAATGATTATTTTTTATTTCATAATCCTTGTTAATAGAAAAATAATAGTTAAAACTTGTCTAGTCATCAACCATTATTAAATCTCAACAGTTTTTATCAAACTTTTAGATCTTTAAATTTTAAATATAAATAATATATTGAGCATAGCAATGGTCCATTTGAATTTTATATTTTCTAGTCATCTTTATTACTCAGATGTGCTTTAATTAATAAATTTTGTGTGAAACTGGGCATGGTGGCACATGTTTATAGTCCTAGCACTCGGGAGGCTGAGACAAGAAGATTGCTGTGAGTTTGAGGCCAGCCTGGACTACAAAGTGAGTTCAAGGCCAGCCTGAGCTGCATAGCAAAACCCTGACTCAAAAGGAAAAAAACTAAAATAAATAAATTTTGTGTTGGCATCTGTCATTTAAAATGTTTTATCATGATATAAGTGTTGTCTGTATTCAGATTTTTCTCAAACTTCACTTTTTTTGTTCACTATTATTTTGAGTGATTTTTGTCATATTTATAAAAGTATTTTTATGTATATATGGTTCTCATATTGAGTAGCTTGTCTCATTAATTTTATTTGCCTTTTCTTAAGCTGAACTCACTGTTTTATTTATTTATTTTTTTTAGCAGCACCGGGGATTGAACTCACAGCCTCACACCTGCCAAACAGGTGCTTAAGCCACTGAGCCAAACTCCCAGCCCTTGAACTCACTGTTTTAAAAATACCCATTTTCTTGTCTCTGCTGGAGTAGAATCAAATATTCTAGTTTTATTATTTTACGAGTTAATTTAAAATTACAAGTTTGCTATCTAGAGTTAAGTTTACTAACAAAATATCCCTTTCAGTATTTCATTCTTTCAACTTGGAAAAGAAAATTTAAGATATAAAATTCCTTTGTTTGTTTTTATTATATTAGACTTTCTTTTTCTTAGACATACAATTACTATATTTGATGGTTATCCTCGGGGGTTAGTCTACAATCTAGAAGTGTTCAGGAATGGGGCTTTTGGGGAGTAATCAGATCATGTGGGTTCTAATTTTTTAGTGGATTTAATTATTGATAAATTCACAGCTGGATGGGCTTATTAGAAAGGGACCTAATTCAGTGGAGTAGTTCACTGGGAACACGACTCAGAAGGCCCTTCCACTCTGGCCATGAGGTGATCAACTTCTTTCTGCTGTGACCTTCTACTCTCATGTTTCTACCATGCCACAGCCCTAAAAGTAGTGGAGTGAGCTGATCTTGCACTGACATCTCTCAAACTAGGAGCTAGAAAAAATTCTTTCTCCTTCAAGTTGTTTTTCTTAGGTATTTGGCCACAGTGACAAAACACTAAAACATTCGGGTCCATACTTATTAATTTTTAGGGCCCTAAAGAAGCCACAGTCAAGATGTGACTATCTGTGTGCTAATTTTTTCCCCTCTCAATAGTTTTGCAGACGAACAACAAAACTCTCTCTGTTGCCTTGGTTTCTGCAGGAAGTTGAAACATTTTTGCTCCACTGAACCTAGAAGAAAATTAACTCCGCCTACTCTCTAATTTTGAGAAGATGGAGCTCAACAGACCTATGCTTTGTCTCCCTTATCTGTGAAGACATCTCACGTTGAAACAGGCCAGCATGGTTTTGTTTTTCTTTCCCACGTGACATTAGCACTGAATGTTTTGATAAAAAGTACACGGTAAACGATGTCATTAACTTTCCTTACCTGGAACAAAAGTCTGTTGTGCTCAATTGTCATACTGTGCCACTTCATCAAACTTTCTTAATGATTTTATGTTGCTTAATAGGATATCATTCAGCCTTCAGTCTTTAAGTACAACAAAGTTCACTTCTCTACCAATATCTACATTTTGTTATAATGCCTTAAATATCTCTATAGAGTTGGATAAATATAGGGATAGTGTATATTCCTATTGAGTAGATTATTTTAATGACAAGGGTTTTAGCTTGTTATCATTTGTTATTATTTTTGCAAAACAACTGTATTCTATACACTCCTTTTTTGAATTAATTTATATATTCTAGAACAGATGCATTTGTGTGCATTGTTATTTTGTACACTGACGAAATATGCCATTTAAATACCTAAAATTGAAAAGGTAATAAATACTTTGAATTTATAATCTGTCACTTCAAACACTCATGGAATTTAGATATTATTATCTTTGGTAGATTTCTTGTTTTACAGAAAATGTTCTTAATATTTTTACAGAAAAAAACCACAACTAGAAGTTCAATGGTCAATTAATTCTAATGAAAGAAGCACAGTTAACCTGACAATGGCTTTTTCTCAGAATCTTGCCCCTTTAAACTTTTCAAACATTATGATCATTATCTGTTCTTAAAAAATCATATTCTGACTTTAAAAGGCATATTTTATATTTATTGTATTAAATTTAACATAAATAAGATCAGACAGAATATAATTTTTTTCCTCATCAGGATATTTTGTACACACACCTATACTAGTGCTTTCAAAAGAGTTCTGTCATTTTCTTGGCTTTAAAAATAACGAATGCTGACAGAAATGTTGGGAAAAGGAAACCTTCTCCAGTTAGTGAGAATGTAGACTGGTGCAACCACTGTGGAAATCAGTGTGGAGACTCTTCAAAAAACTATGATTATAGTTTGATCCAGCTATTTCTCATCTTGGTATCTTCCTGAGATAATTAAAAGCATCACACTGCAGTGATATATGAATATCATGTTTATAGTAGCACAGTTTGTAATAGCTATACCTTGGAAATAGCCCAAATGACCATCAACCAAATGAATAAAGAAGATGTGGGATTTTTTTTATATACAATGGAGTCCTACTCAGTTATAAAGAAGGGTAAACTTGATACATTTATAGGTAAATGGATGCACCTTGAAACCATACTCTTAAATGGAATAAATTGGACACGTGTAAATGTAACATCATCTCCCTTGTGTAAAAAGTGAAGGTGTAAATAAGAACCAAAATTTATAATAGTATGAAATAGAAATAAATTTCTCTAAAGGAAAGGTAAACTAGGGAGGGGAGAAGGGGAAAGGAAGGAAGGGAAAAGAAAAAATACTTGGAAATAAGGATAAAATGGGAACAAAGCTTTGTAAATATGGAGGGTTAAAGGGGTTGAAGGGAGGAGAGGCGAATGGGAAGAAAAGAGTAATCAAGATATATCCTGTACAGGTACAAATTTCCTATGATGAATGTGATCATTATGTGTATCTAAGTTATACCAACAAACTTAATAATAAAAAAAATTTGTATTTTGCCCCCATTAGTAATTTTCTGGTAAGGCATGAGAATTTACCAGTTACATAATAATAAAAACATGTAACAGTGACTAAATAGAACAGTGACTAAAATTGTTTTTCATGTTAATGAAAATTCTCATATAAACTTTAATGCACACACACATAGGGACACATACACATATGCAACAAATCTTTTGGGGTTTTTTGGAACCAGGGATCAAACTACATACACAAACCTTAAAAGTAGGATTTTTGATCACAGAAAATCTACGTGCTTTACTTTAGTAGGTAGAACCATACGTGTATGTGGGCTTCTATGAGTCCACATGAGTGTGTGTGTGTGTGTGTGTGTGTGTAGTGCATAAAATCTGACTATGTTCTTTTTCAATTTTATTTATCAGAAACACCATTTTCCACTCTGTTATCTTTGCATTCAAGTAATGGTGAAAACTTAAGAGTGTTAATTAAATCAATGAGCTTCATAAATTATAAAACAAATTTTTTTCTTACTTCAAAATAATAAATCTGTTTATTTTCTGATTGAATTCTACTTAATTTTAAATCTTGATAAATCCACAATTCACTTTTGTTTATTTTGTAATATGTGAAAAAAATTTTTTTTTCTCCTATGCCACTATGTAGTCAATTCAGCCCCATTATTATAAATAACGTCTTCTATGAAGAGACTCATTTGCTTTAAATCTAATGCCACAGATGAGTCTGTCTGTTTCGAAGTTCTCTCTCTACATTCAGGTCCATCTTTCTATTAATGGCTGCATCACCTTTGTGATAATTCAATGCTCCCTGAATTAATGAATCTGTTTAATGATCACTGTAAAATTCTTACAGATATCTCGGGCGTTCTTGTCATTTTTGCATTTGCATAATTTTTATAGTCATTTGCCTGACACCAAATCTGTAGAAAACTTAGGGGAAATTTTCATATTTTAAATTCCTTTCATAAGTTCACCACAGCTCACATTTTGTCTTTTTAAAGTTATCTCTTTTTTGCACCAGTTTTCAGTGAGATGGTGTTTTGTAACTTCTAGAGGATTTACTCTTAGCTATTTAATAATTCATAGCGTGATTATAAATGTAGTTATTTACGGAGTTCCAGCTATAATGCTGTGTTGCCTATATGAAAGATTTAAAATATAAATAATTTAACAGCAAAATTAAAAAGACATGATAAGAAACAAAGAGGTAGATGTTTTGGAGGAGGTGACCTGAGGAAGGAAGGAAAGAAGAGCCCGGGAAGGAAAGGGAGTAAAAACAATCATGTGTCTACGCATCTGCTCCCCAAGATGACTGCAATTATCATTCATGTAATTGTTGTCAAAATATTCTGTTAATAAAAAGAATAATATGTAGAGTTTAGTTTCAGCATCTTGTTACATACACATTTGTCTTAGTTACTTTTTACTCGTTGCCTAGACAAAATACCTGATGCCCAAAATTAGGGAAGGAAAGGTTTATTCTTACAGTTTCTCAGGAGTTTCAGTCCATAAGTTGACTCCAAGGAAGCATGGGATGACAGGGCTACAGCTCATGGTGACTGCAAGCTGCAAGGCACACTGGTGAGAGAGAGGGCGAAAGCACGGAAGTGCAAGAGGAAGACCCGCCTTCCCTTACACTGTATCTCAGCTCCACCCCTGGGCGGGTGTAGCAGTCACGTCATTAATCCTGGTGCTAGACAACAAACTGATCACAAGCATCAGACTCATCCCCATCAAAAGTGCATGAGGACTTGGGGGTACATAGCATATTACCTGATACAACATTTTAATTGTAGCTATTTCTTTTGGGATTTCTCATATTTTCTATTTCCAAATTACATTCTATAAGTAGTGAATAATGCCTAATTCTTCCTTTCCATTTTTTCCTTCTTTCTTGTTGCACTGACTTGGTTGCAAAGCAAGCTATTGAAAAGAAGTGTGACATTAGGTATACGTCTCTCTTCCCTGAATCTTAAGGAGAAAGTGTCAAAGAATCACAGTAAGTGTAATCAGCGCCATAGGTATTTTGCACATTATTATAAATTATATATAGAATTTTCATTCATATCTAATTTTCTACAGTTTCTTACTGGGAATGGGACTTAACCATACCCCATTATTTTTCTTCATTTGTCAAGTACATTGCAATTTTTCTTTATTCTGTCAATGATGATTGATGTTAACTTATTAATAACAAACATACTTCAATACTGGAAAACCCCAATTAATTATAAACACTACTGCTAGCATACAATGCTGAATTGTCTAGTAATTGTATATAGTTAGATAATACAATTCTACGTAGATAAAATATAGGACTACATGAAAACATATGTAGTTATAGATAATCGTCTCAGTCACCATCATCATCACTGCGACACAATCCTGGACCTAGGCATTTTAAAGGAAGAGAGGTCGATTTTGGATCACCACGTGTAGTGGTTTCTGGTCCGTAGTGCACTGTACCAGGGGCAGGAGTGCCGCGGTGGAAGTGTCTGTTGTTGAGAGAAGCTGCTCAGCTCCTGCCAGAGAAGAGAGTGAAGGGAGGTCTGGAGGAGAGGGAAAGTCTCCCAAGCCATGCCCACAGAGAGCCTCTTTCAAGCAGCCCCTGCCTGACAGTCAGTCAGCTCCCCTCTCCTCTCATCTAATCCCCTTTCAAAGTAAGTCTCTGATCCTATGACGCTATAGAGGGACATGTAGAGAAAAACCGTACGCAATTTCATGAGAACACACGTACACACATGTATTGGGTATACTGTGTACCCCCAAGTCCTCAAATAATTTTGATGGGGCTGAGTTGTTGGTTTGTTATTGGTTTGTTGTCTGGCAATGTGAGCGCTGTGCCCGCCCAGGGGTGAAGCTGACATACAGTGTAAGGGAAGACGGGTCTTCCGCTTCCGCCTCCTCTCTCTCTGTCTCTGTCTCTGTCTCTGTCTCTGTCTCTGTCTCTGTCTCTGTCTCTCTCTCTCTCTCTCTCTCTCTCTCTCTCTCCAGCCTGCCTTGCTGCTCACGGCTGCCATGAAAGGCAGCCCTTCCACGCCACACTGCATTGGAGCCAACTTAAGTATGGACTAAAATTCCCGAGAAACTGTTAGAATAAACCTTTCCTTCCCTAAGGTTGGGCATCAGGTATTTTGTCTCTGCAAGTAACCAAGACAACACATAAATGATGATAGCTACATAAACACAGAGACAATACTGAGATTTTCTTAGCAGTTCAGATAAGTGGCATTTTAGATATTTTTCAACATTTTAAAATGTATTTTTGTAATTGTGTATCTTAGTTTTCTTTATTTCTGTATAATCACTTTCTTTTCATCTGTGTTGTTTATACAATTATGAATTGTTTTCTCTTTGGTCAACATAATTAGGAAACCATCAATATGCTTAGACTATTTAACTTTTAATTGTTTTATGTTTTAATTGAAATTATCATCATATTATATTTTTAATTAAATAATTTTAATTATTTTAATTATTAACATGATTAATTTTATGCATATTTCTTCAGTTTGAGTTTAATTTGACATTCATTACAACTTTTGAGAGAATTAGATAATTGATTTTTACCTACTCCTCTTTATATTATATACCTATGTTCTCCATGTTTTTCTTCTTATCTAAACCTAATGTCCATTGGTTTCAGTTTTTGTAATTTAATCATGTTTTGTTTAATTTTTTCTACTTTTTTCCATTTTGAAACCTTAATTATTCATCATTTAATTTTTAAAGCATTTGATAATTTTTAAAACACATTGGTATACACTCATGAGTAATTCCATTGGAATTGGAAAATGTATAAGTTATTATCTTGACATTTAATAAGACTTTCTCTGCAGACTATGGTGTAGTCAATAATGGTAAATGTCCTAATACTCCTAAATGTAATTATTCTGTTTTTCATTAACTCTATGTCCTTATAAATCCATTATGTCAATTCAGCCCACATTACTAGTCAAATACTGATACCTGCCCCAATGTATTTTCTGCTTTTAAAAACTGATTTTGAGAACAGTGCTTTATAACTGCCTCTCATTTATGTGGATTTTCTAGTTCTTTGTTTAATTAGATCAATCTCCTTTCTGTTTTTTATAAAATATTGCTAATTGCATAATAAACATGTAAATTCTAGAAAGTGGATTATTTCTAAATTTTGCTCTTTTTCTTGAACAATGCTTCTTTCATTCAGCTCTTCTCTGATAACTCATTGGTGAAGGTTTTGTGATAAATATAAGTGCATGTATGCTTACAGATTTTTTATCGTAATTTATAAAATGAAAAGAATATTTTAAAAGAAGTATACAGGTTCGGTGTTTTATTAACTCTTAATATCTTTGTCTTTAATTGACATTTCTGTCATTTTACATTTACATAATTACCAGTATAGTTGGGTTTGAATAAACAATGTGTTTGTGAACATTTAACTATCGCCTTCCAAAAAGACCTCATTTGTATATATTCATATGTGTGTGAAGCTCTCCACCAGGGCATGTTTCTAGTTATTGACATCTATCACTGATTAGTGTTGAGTAGATAAGTGCAGCATAAAACTAATGTACAAAATATCTCCATTAAACAGACTCTCACAAATAAATAAATGAGTTACAATTAGGTGTACAATGTAGTGTAGTACCTAGGAACTAGGAACACAAAATGCAGTAAAACTGCCTGTCAATAATGTAGAAATGTGAGTTTTTCTTCCATTTGACATTTCTAAGTGTTTAGGAAGCCAGAGAGAATGAGTGAGAAAAGTTTGGCTTTTGATAATGCAATGTTCTTTAGGCTTGTGTGCTATACATCATAAAGAAAAAATCTTAAATTCTGATATCTTTTGTAAATTTTTTATTACGTTTCTTGTCAAGGGAAAGACATTTTCTGTGTATCTATGCTGCAAACCCAGGAGTGTAGTGAACTTTGTCATAAAATATCATACGCATCTTAAAAATGGACTTGTTATAGTCATAGTTTTTCTATTTCTGCTAATGCCTGTTTTTCTTCCCTTTCCTCCCTCCCTTTCTCCCTTCCTTCCTTCCTTCCTCCCTTTCTTCCTTCCTTCTAAAAAAAACCTGCTTTTGCTTTAAAATGGCATTAAAGTGTGAGAGACACAGAGATTTTGCAGTGGAAGTGGGGCAAAGTGTACTTGTAAAATTGTTTCAGTCTACAGAAAAGGTTTAGTAACGATCTGCCAATTTAGCCTAAGTGATGAGACATTCAATTGTATGTCTATTACCTTCCTTTCTCAAATACGCAAAATAATTGAAGGAAACAGTGAAGGTGCAATCCATTTAATATTCATAAAACCTTCCCATTGATGAAGGCTTATACTGGGCAACTGATATATCTCTCCAATTTGCTTTTAGGGTAATTGCAGCTTCAGTGCGAACTCAGAGCAGAACAACCCTAGTAATTAACCACCTTGCTTTTAGAACACCTTTTATCATCGTGTGTCTTTGAAGCAGAACGAAAAGGAAATAAAATAATTTTCAGTATTGCTTTTGTTTTCTTAAAGCAGTTCGTCCTAATTAATGCGCTGTATGTAGGACGTCCGATGAGCCCGAGTGTTCGTGTTATTTTAATGCGCTGAAAACATGGTTCTGTTTGCTGCACTTTATAAGCCTTTCATCAAAAACAGAATTATTGCTATCAACCATTTTCAAAGTGCTTGTGCTTTTCCAAGTGTTTAATGGAAGATTTGATTATATTTTACTCCTAACCAATCTTGAGAATTAAGCTAATATGCTATTCGTATTTTACTGAATGATTCGGAATTTATTTCTATACGTGTCCTCTGAAAGTAACTGTAAATTAAGTTCTGATTATCACTTACATGGCAGTGAATGAATAGGCCACACTGGCGGAGACAAAATAAGTGTTACATTGCTGGCCATATGTGCATCCCGAACAGCTCAAGTTATTCCTGGTTCAGCGGTGCTGCCCACCAGCCATTCTGTTCCAGATGTTTTATCCAAGCGTGCAGTTCTGAACCATGGTCCCTAAAGTTAATGACTTGACTTCCCAAGAGCTAATAAAATATGCTCTATTAAAAATCAGCATAAGGATTATTTCGGCATAGTTTTTAAAAATTGAAGTGAAAAGACTCTCTTTTCCTTGCTATAACAAACGTTAATAATATTTTAAAATATACCAATTAATAAAATGTTCAAATTTCCTAGAGAAAAAATATTCGATGAAGTCTCATTTGTTAATAAAGCTGTTTATTAGTAACATTGATTAGTTGTCTTTTCAAAAGTGAAATGGATTAGCATCTGATATGATGCATCAGTTTCTGGGATAATTTTTTGTTGAAATATTATAGGAAATAATGTAAAATATTATAAACATACTAAGATCCCATGTATGATTCCCACAAGGCTTCAGGGGGACACCTAAATATAAACTATAACATATATGGCTTTGCTATAGAAAATATAATGAAACTTTTGTTTGTTTTTTAAATTTTGAGTTAGAAATTCTGCCATGATATATATATGTGATTCTCTCAATGCTCATTAGCATATTAATTCAATTTGCCATTTGGGGTCACACAAGCCAAGTTTTTGCAAATAGGTTTCATAGATCAGAAGTTCTCAAAATGAGTTAAGCAGAAATTCCTGAACAGGTGATCACTCAAACACTAAAAATCACTCATGCACTACAATAGGAAATTAAAACCTGTATTTACCTACTTGTCTTTTGTTAGATATGTATTTGCTCAAATTACACAAACTACTGAAAAGCTTGAATGGGCCATTTGTGTTATTCTGTTTAAAGTGAAAAGCCTTTATAAATTTTTGTGGAAAATCTGCTGTTTATCTGAGAAAATTTTTGTACTCATATGTTATAGCCCAGTGTACATATTGTTTCAGATTAGTAAAAAGCTATTGCTTTGTTTTAAAGACAAAAATAATTTGGATTTGTAAAGGTACTTAGGTAAATATTAACTGTATGCTTTTAGATAGTTCAAACTGTTGAAAATATAGAAATATTTGATATTAAGTATTTATTTAAAAAGAATGTTTGTTTGAATATTCCCAAATAGTCTGTTAGTTTTCGAATTTTTTATATTGTACTATCTCTGAATTCTTATATGAGTTCATGTATAACTTTATGACTAATATTTCCCAAGTATGCTTAAATAATTTAGTTAGAAAAAACAACCCCTTTTTATAAATAAGTTATATTCTTAAGTTTAAGAATGAGCAAAAGACCTGGGTGTGGTGATACCTGCCTGCAAACCTAGCACAATGGGAAGCTGAAGCAGGAGGACCTAAAATTTGAGCCTAGAATAGGCGATTAGATGAATTCACTAGAACTTGTTTCAAAATACACAAAGGGATGTAGCTCAGTGTGAAAGCCCTTGTGTTGATTTTCCAGTGTCACAAAAACAAACAAATAAAGAAAAGAATGGGTAAGGCTACTTTTACTCATACTGTACTCTCTACTAAGTGGAACTCAGGACCTGAAATTATGAGAACTTGAAGTTATTCAGAGGCAATGATTCACCATTTATTAATTTTATTTGACTGATTCAAAATAAAATATCAATTATTATATTGATCATTTTTATAAAAATTTGTGTTAAATTTTAAGAAAAATTTTAAACATTTTTTGCTATTCTGTCAAATAAAATATGTACTTTCAAAATGTTGAAGAATTATTTTACCTAAATTCTCCTCACCATAGGAATATTTAATTTCTTAAGTTTAACATTCTACAGAGATTCCAGTAATTACTGTTTATAGTGCCTTGGAACAAGAAAATATGGAAGGAAGGTTTATAAGTCACGTAAGATTCTTGAAATGGACAAAGCAGAGTTAAGGTCACCCTGTTTGCTATCATTATTTTTTAAATGATTAGAGCTTAATATCTGGATTCACACAGGCTTAACAGTTAATATTTCTCTCTTGATTGTGTGTTAGCCATTGTGGACTAGCCGCCTCTTACTTTGTACTTTAAACAGATTGTCTAAGGCAAGCAGAGTAGGTGATTTTGCATAATGACCAACACACAAATTATTTTCAACAAATTCAGTAGTGTGATTTTGCTCTCTGCTGTTTTAATGTCCTCCTCTGGTTGCACTCTAAATTCTCCTTTTTCAGTGGAAATCTGACTCCTAGTAGAATCTTGAACAAAGCTGCACTGAAATAAGAAAGTGTTGTAACTTTCAGCTTGATTCATTTTCTAAGAAAAACCTAACCCAAATTGTTTTCGAATTTTAGAAGGAAAAGAAACTGAAGCTTTGCACTGTTAGCATTTTTCAAGGCTTCGAAACACTTATATCCTGCACACACTATTTCTTTCTTCAAGTCACCTAGAATAGCACTCTGTTCGTAAAGGACAAATAAAGGAAATGTATATTTGGAAAGGATTAGAGGACTGGTTCTACCACATTATGAATACTCGATTTCTTTGCAAACACTCTTTAAGACTTCTTAATTGGCATATTGATCATTAAAATTATTACAGAAAAAGCATTAAAGAGAAGGATTTTCGAATAAAACTTTGTGGTATATGTTTTATGTAGTTGATAGTGTTTCTGATGTTGTTGGTACCCCAGCTCCATCCACTTTGTGATACAAAATCTTTTATTTTCTGTCTTAATACCTAATGTTGAAAACTATTAAATTTGTGTAATTACAGTTGTTTAAATTGGGTTATTTGTGTTGATTGTTGTAGTACAATTATTATCAATGTTATAAGCTAAAATGCAAAGAAGTATTCGAAAATGACTTAATGGTATTCTATGTTTCTAACCGTTTCATAAAGAATGAGAAAACTGAGACTCAAGCCATATCTAAATTTGACTAAGCACCTATATAATATCCAGTGAAAACTAAAATTCCCTAACTCTTAAAACAGTTGATTTCTTTGACTTATTTGTAGGTTAGTTGATTCCCTTTTGTGACTTCTGATTCCTCTCTGATATTTGACTATATAAAGGCTTTAAAATTCTATATTTCTGGATAAATAATATAAATATGAATAATTAAATGAGCCTCAAAAATGATATGCATTGATTACATACATCAAACTGACAAAGTAATTGGTTTATGAAGGAAAAATTGTATTTTCTTTTCCACTAGTGTACACTAGCTTTAAATAAATGGAACTGAATGATTATCTCATATATAGGAAGTTTAAGTAACACCATGTGCTTTTCTTGATGCACATAAATTTATTTAAGTGTATATAGACTACTTTTTAAACAGATCATGTGGAAAGATGTACAAATGTATTTATTTCTAAATTCATTTCTGTTACACTGATCTGTGTGTTGATTTTCATATTAGTGCCATACTATTTTGATGATGGTAGCATTGTAAAAAGTCTTAAAATTATGTAGTTCTTCTTTTACAATTTTTAAATAGTAAATGCAAAGTATTTCTATGAAATTTAAAATTAGGTCCTCAGTTTTGAAAAGATAGACTACTATTGTGTTTGAAGTAAAACTAAACTTACAAATCAACTTGGTGAAATGCATAAAATATTTCTCTGAAATGTTGTTAGTTTTGTTCTTAATTTCTGAAGTTTTATGTATTTTAACACAGCAAACTAGGTATTTTTTTAACTTTGATGCCAAGATAAGTAGAATTTTTAAGATTGCATTTCTAATTATTTTTCTTCCCAGGGTAGAAATATGGATTGTGTCATATCAGTACCTTTCTTTACAGTTTTGTGCTTTTCTTTCTCTCATTGCAAGCTCTCAGAGCTCTTACATATTCTTCAATAGGTTTATTAATGTGGACATTGTAGGCATGTCTCTGAGAGTCCTTCCCAGTGGGATGGGCATGTGGGAGAGCGCACTGATGGGGAGACCTGACTGAATGTGGGAGGAACATTTGGTAGGCTGTGGGCCTCAATAGGCTGGCTCCTTCTCTCTCTGACTCTCCTGTTTCACTCTCTCTCTCTCTCTCTCTCTCTCTCTCTCTCTCTCTCTCTCTCTTTCTGTCTCTCTCTTTCTCACTCTCTCTCTTTGTTCCTGACTGCCATGAAGTGAGCAAATTTCCTCCCTCTCCCTCCACCTCTCCTCCCCTGCCATTCCACCCCCTGCCCCTCCCCACTCTGCACCTGGCTGCTGTGAAACAAGCAACTTCCCTCACTGTGATCTTATGCTATGTTTCCCACAGGTCACGGAACAAAAAGCAAATGAGTCAGCTGACCACTGAAACTTCTTAAAGCAAGAACCAATGCACCTTTACTCCTTAAAGCTGTTAATTTTGGGTGTTTTGTCACAGCAATGAAAAGCTGGGTAACATAGTCATTATGATGTAAGAATTGTTATGACAGGTAAAATACAGTTTAGCTTAATTCATTCTTTAGTAGCACACCTGCCAGGCTGTTTTTGGCATTGTAAAAAACAGATCCAGTAATGAATTATACTCTCTGCCAAGAAGATGCTCTATTTAAGTCCCTTGGATATGATTTTTGAATATAATGTGTACTTTTCATATAATGAAGTGCATTTTTCTCCCCTAATACTATACAAAAATCTATTCTCAACTTGCTAATTAATCTCATTTTTAAAATTATTTTCAAAGAGATTTTTTAAAACCCAAAACCTAGTATCACTGTTCACTGCCGAGACACGCGCTGTTGCCTTTAGAGAAAATTAATAACCAAATAACTGTCATAGTCAATAAAATCCATGGTCTACCACCACTCAGGAACCTCTTCTACATTAAAAAAATGAAATTTATAGGAAAAATGTTTTTTTCAGAGACATATTTGTTTTTATAATGTTTAGAGAATGCAATATAGAATTGACAGCAAATTTACTCATCTAGGTAAATATTTCTAAAACACATTAAATACACAGAAGATAGTCATATTGTTTCTGCCTTTTCAAAGAAACTAGAACAGGACAGGAAACCTTGGTAGGTATCATGATTCTGTCCATGTGTTTACCAACCTTCATTTAGCTATTATGCACATTTAACTTTGATGTTTATAAACCAAGACAATAAAAATGTGTAAGTAACTTAGAAAGATACATTAAGCATACATTATATACTTATAGATAAAACTGCATTGCAAAACTCTATTCTGTTAAATATTATACATTTATAGCTGTTGGAGTCACCAATTAATCTCAGAATCATGATTTACATTTGTACTACATTTACTGCCTTTTGTTTTGTCAAGTGAGTATAACTAGCAGCTAGATCATGCTAATTTATGTATGTGTACATTTTGGAAATTTAAGGAAAAAATAATTCAATATGTAGCCCTAAACAGTATTGTCAAAATTCTTGCATTTGATTCTGAGGGAAATGCTTGCATACAATAACTTACAAAAATACACAAAATTTATTCTGTAAATTTTTTCCTGAGTTATTATCAAACTTACATCGAAATGTATGCATTAGATATACCAATTATTTTTAAAAAGACTTGTATCTCAGTCTGCAATTTACTGCACATCTCATCTCCTCGCTAGGTCAAATGACAGCTCCAGCAGCCTAAGCAAGAACCAAACAGTCAAGAAGACTGTCCAGGCTTTGTGGGCTTCCATCGTGGCATCTATCCCCCCATACCGCACTTTAGGGAACTGGGACTTGGTGGGAAGTTGCCAGAAGAGACAGCTTCTGCAACTGCAAGGAAACAGCTTTCATCCCTATTCATTTTTATGTATAAAGTCAAAGGCATTGTGATGACTAAATGAGGATGTTGAACTACTAATTCTTTCATATCAGACTGCTGGGGACTGTTTAAAGCTATATTTCAACTTTTTGGAAGCACGAAGTGCTTAATAGAGTTCAGTGGAAACTTAAAGAATAATAGAAATCTTGATTTTTCACAAATAAAAGAAGGAAAAAAACAAAACTCAAAGCACCAGTCTGCAGTTTATATATCTCATTGTCCAACAGCTGTCTTTATTGCATGTATATCTAAAATGTAGCACCTGGCAATTCATTATAGGCTAGAAGTGGGCCAGTTGCTTTTCAATAGTCCATTTCCTAATCACTCTTCCTCTCTTGCAAAGTACGTCTCTTTTCTATTCTTTTTCTTTGAGACTAGAAATACCTTCCTTAAATGCAAAATAAAGCATCTTCAGGATATGCAAAATACTCAGACAAGTTTCAGACTTTAAGATATGGGAATTCACAATCTGATACCAAACAACCTTTTAGTTTTAATGTTTTGCTTATACATAAACTGATCCTAAATCCAGGTCAAGATATTACTTATTGCCATATTTATTTCTAATACTCTATTTTTTATTTAAGAGAAAAAATACACATATAAGAAAGACAAAAAGCAAAAGAGACAAACAAACTACTAGAGTAAATGAACAACAGTAACATACGTTTACAAAACAGGATGATAGAAACTTGATAATGGTCGCAATATTGCGTATTGTTGCCTTCAAAATGATTGTTTACATTAACAGATATAGACATGTAAAATTGATCCAATCATATGAGTATTAACCGTTCTTTCTCAATAACTTATACATTCAGCAGTATGTTTGTTTTAGTTATCTTACATATACATATATACAGATTTTTATCTTTTTCTTTTCCCTTCCCTCTTTCCCCCTTTTCCCTTCCCAATTACTTTTGCTCTTCAAGCAGTTTTTTACCCTTACATAGTATTTATTATAGATTTTGGATCATATGTACTTTTTCAGTTTCTTACACTAGGGAGACAATATGGCATTTACACACGTGGGTTTGATTTATCTCATTTATGAGTATGGTCTCAAGTTGTGTCCATTTACTTATAAAAGTCTCAATGCAATCTTCATTGATAACTGAGTAGTACTCCATTGCATAAAAATACCACATCTTTTTTTATCCATTCTTTGATTGATGGGCACTTGTTTTGTTTCCAAGATCTGGCTATTACAAATTGGGTTGCTATCGCCAGGCATGGTGGCGCATGCCTTTAATCCCAGCACTCGGCTGAGGTAGGCGGAGCATTGTGAGTTTGAGGCCAGCTTGGGCTACAACGCGAGCGCAAGGCCGGCCTGAGCTACATAGTGCGACCCTGCCTCAAAAGACCAGGGCCCCAAGTTTGGCTCAGTGCCTTAAGCGCCTGCCCTGACAGGAGCGAGGTTGTGAGTTCAATCTCCGGTACCGCAAAAAAAAAAAAAAAAAAAAAAAAAAATTGGGTTGCTATAAACATGGGTGCACAAATATCACTGTGGTATGAGGTTTTCAATTCTTCTGGAAAAATGCCCAGACGTGGGATAGCAGGGTTGAATGGGATCTCTAATCCAAGTTTCTTGAGGAATCTCCACACTGACTTCCACAGTGGTTGCACTAGTCTACACTCCCAACAGCAGAAAAGAGTTATTTTTCCCCCACAACCCTTCCAGCATTTGTTGTTGCTTGATTTTTTAATCTTGGCCGTTCTTTCTGGAGTGAGATGGAATCTCAGTGTTGTTTTAATTTACATTTCCCAAATGACCATTGACGTTGAGCATTTTTCATATATTTATTTGCCATTTGTATTTCTTTCTCTGAGAAGTGTGTATTCATTTCAGATGTCCATTTTTGGATAGGGTCCTTGAATTTTAGGGGCCTGATTTCTTTTAATTCTTTATATATTTTCGTTAGAAGTTCTTTGTCTGATGGACAATTGGCTAAGATATTTTCCCTGTTCATGAGGTTTCTCTTCACTCTGATGGAGATTTCCTTTGACATGCAAGAATTTTTTAGTAAGATGAGATCCCAGTTGTTGATTATGGGAAGTGGTTCACGTGCAATTCGACTTTTGTTCATGAACTCTCTGCCTACACCTATGTCATCAAGATTTTTACCTACTCTGTCTTCTAGTAAGGTTAGTTTTTAGATCTTTGATCCATTTTGATTTCATTTTAGTGCATGGCAATAGACATGGATCTAGTTTTAGTTTACAGCATATAGAAAGCCACTTTTTCCAGCACCATTTGTTAAAGAGGCTTTCTTCCAATATACATGTTTGGCCCCTTTGTCAAAGATGAGGTGGCTAAGTGTGTTTGTAGTTGTAGCTGTATCTTCTAATCTATTCCATTGATCTTCAGGTCTGTTTTGATTCCATTACCATGCTGATTTTATCACAGTAGCTTTATAGTATAGTTTCACGTTGGGGATTGTGATGCCTCCTGCCTTACCTTTGCTGCCCAGAATTGCCTTTGATTTCTAAGTCTTTTATGGTTCCAGATCAATTTCAGGAATGCTTTCTCTAGTTCTGTGAGGTAGGCAAGTGGTATTTTGATTGAAATTGCATTAAATCTGTATAACAATTTTGGGAGAATGACCATTTTCACGATGTTTGTTCTTCCTATCCATGAACAGGGAATATCTTTCCAATTTCTGAAATCTTCTTCGATTTCCTTCTTCAGAGTAATGTAATTTGCATGGTATAGCTCTTTTACTTCCTTTGTTAGATTGATTCCTAAGTATTTCATTTTTTTGGATGTTATAGTGAAGGGTGTGGTTTCCCTTATTTCTCTCTCAGTGACTTTGTTGTTTGTGTACAGGAATGTTATTGATTTTTTAGTGTTGATCTCATATCCACCAACCTTACTGAATTTGGTTATTACTTGTAGAAGTCTTCTAATGGATTTTTGGGGGTCTTCTATGTAGAGTATCATTTTGTCTACAAATAATGATAATTTTACTTCTTCCTTTCCTACCCTTATTCCTTTATTTCTTTCCGTGTCTAATTGTTCTGGCTAGTATATCCAGAACTATGTTTAATAGGAGTAGTGATAATGGACATCCTTACCTTGTTCCTGATTTTAGGTTGAAAGTTTTCAGTTTTTCTCCATTTAGTAAGATGTTGTCTGTTGGTTTATGATATATGACTTTTATCAGGATGAGATAGAGACCATATATTCTGATTTTCTGTAGAGTTTTGATCATGAAAGGGTGTTGGATTTTGTCAAAAGCTTTTTCTGCATCTATTGAGATGATCTTGTGATTCTTGTCCTTGGCCCTATTGATATGGTGTATTACATTTATTGATTTGCATATGTTGAACCATTCCTGAATTCCTGGGATGAATCCCACTTGATCATGGTATATAATCTTTCTGATAACTTTCTGTATTCTATTTGGTAGTATTTTATTGAGGATTTTTGCATCTATGTTCATTAGGGAGATTGGCCTGTAATTTTCTTTTTTGATTGCGTCTTTCTCTGGTTTTGGTATTAGGGTAATACTTGTTTCCAAGAATGAGTTAGGGAGACTTGCTTCTCTTTCAATTTCATTGAAGAGTTTGAGGAGTGTTGGCATTAAGTGTTCCCTAAATTTCTGGTAACATTCAGCAGTGAATCTATCAGGGCCTGGGCTTTTTGTTGTCGTTGTTGTTGGTAGGGTCCTAATTACATTTTCAATTTCATTTGCTGAAATTGGGTTATTCAGCAGCTTTACATCTTCTTGATTCAGCTTTGGTAATTCATAGGTTTCTAGGAATCTGTCCATTTCTTCTGTGTTATTGAATCTGTGAGTAAAGGTTTTCAAAGTAGATGTTGATGATCTTCTGTATTTCCACAGGGTCTGTAGTGATTTTACCCTTTTCATTTCTTATTGCATGAATCTGAGTTTTTTCTTTCCTCTTTTTGATAAGGTTGGCTAGAGGTTTATCAATTTTATTTACTCTTTCAAAGAACCAACTCTTTGATTCATTAATTCTTTGTGTTGTTTTCTTAGTTTCAATTGCATTAATTTCTGCTCTAATGTTAATAATTTCCTCCCTTCTTTGGGCTTTGGACTTAACTTGCTCTTCTTTTTCTAGAATTTTGAGGTGCAGCATTAGGTTGTTTATGTGTTCTTTCCATTTTTCTGATGTGGGAGTTTAGAGCTCTAAATTTCCCTCTGATGACTGCTTTCATTTTGTACCACAGGTACCGGTAATTTGTATTTGCATTTTCATTTAATTGTAGATATTGTTTAATTTCTTCTTTCATTTCTTCTGTGACCCATTGGTTATTTAGGAGAGTATTATTTAATTTCCATGTAATTATACAGTTATTGTAGGTTTTTCGGCATTCATTTCCAATTTTACTGCACTATGATCAGATAATATGCATGGAATTATTTCAATTCCTTTGCATTTACTTAAGCATGTTTTGTGGACCAGTATATAATCTATTTTAGAGAATGACCCATGTGCAGCTGAGAAGAAGAATGTGTATTCTGATGTTGGTGGGTGGAGCACTCAATACACATCTACTAGGTCCATTTATTCACAAGTTTGATTTAGTTCTGTTATCTCTTTGCTGATTTTTTGTTAAGTTGATCTGTCTCTCTGTGACAGTGTGGTGTTAAGGTCCCCTGTAATAACTGTATTATTGTTTATTTGGTTTTTCATGTCTATTAAGAATTGTCTTACATAGTTGGGTGCTCCCAAATTTGGTGCACATATATTTATGATTGAAATCTCTTCCTCTTCAAGTTTCCCCCTAATAAGTATGTAGTGACCTTCTTTATCTCTTTTGATCATTTTTGGTTTGAAGTTCATATTGTCTGCAAACATAATAGCTACCCCTGCTTTTTTCTGGGTTCCTGTTGCATGGAGTATTGTTTTGTAGCCTTTGATTTTTAGTCTGGGAATTTCCTTTTGAGTGAAATGTGTTTCTTGTACACAGCATATTGTTGGATTTTGTTTCTTAACCCACTCTGTCAGTCTGTTTCTTTTTATTGGTGAGTTGAGACCATTTACATTGATTGATATAACTGATATGTACTTGCTCATCCCTGTCATGATATCTTTCTGTTGTTGATTTTCTACGTTTTCTGTTTAATTATTTGCCCTGCTTCGTGGTTTTCTTTTGTTGTTTTTTTTTTAAGATTGTAGCTATTTTTGTCTCTTTCTAGAGTGTCTTTCAGTACTCTTTGTAGTGTTGGTTTGGTGGCCATAAATGTCTTCAATTGTTCTTTGTTATAATAATATCTTATTTCTCCATCAATTTTTAAGGATAGTTTTATGGGGTACATCAATCTGGGTTGAAAGTTGTTTTCTTTCAGGATTTGAAATACTTCACTCCAAGCTCTTCTTGACATAAAGGTTTGTGCTGAGAAGTCTGCCATGATTCTGATAGGCTTTCTTTCACAGGTGATCTGTTTCTTTTCTCTGACAGCTTTTAGTATTTTGTTCTTGTGCTGTATTTCTGATACCCTAATTATTATATGTCTGGGTGAAGATTTATTTTGGTTCTGATTAATTAGGGTTCTGTATGCCTCACTCACCTGTATATCAGATTCTCTTCCCATGTTTGGAAAGTTTTCTGCTATCATTTCTGCAAATAATCTTCGCAGGTCATTAGTATTGATCCCTGCTTTTTCATTGATGCCTATTAATCTTATGTTATTTCTCTTGGCATCATCTTGCAGCTGTTGAATTGTTGTTTCTTGGTTCCTTACTATTTTTAAGAGATATTTTCTTTTGTGGCCATAAACTCCCATGCAGTCTTCAAGCTCTGAGATTCTATCTTCAGCTTCATTCAAGTGGTTTTTCAAATTTCCCATGGAATTTTTCATTCCCTGAATTACCCTTTGAATCTGTTTTATGCATTCTGTTTGTGTCTTATATTGTTCATTCAAATTTTCCATCATTTTCTTACATTCTTCTATTTTTTTAATCTTGCTCTTCTTTAGATACACACAACATTTCTTTCATAATGATTGTCATTGCATTTTTTAGCTGAGAGATTATTTCTGATTTGAGTTTCTCTATAGCTTCATGGAGCTGTTTCTTTACTGCATTTGCTGTCATTTCAGAAAGTTCAGTTGTGGGACTCCCAATGTCTTCCATTTTGGTGTGTCTTGGGTTTGTTCTTGGTGGGTTGGGGGATTGAGGCTGCCTCTTGGTCTTTCATTTGGTCGTTTTCTTTGGGACCTGTGTGGCTCTGTGTCCTGCGAGGCTGACCAGGTGTTCCCCTGGTGGGTTGAGCTGAGTCACGGGACCAGGTAGAGCTGGATCCTCTGAGCAGCTAGTGATGGCGCACTCTTGGAGTGTGCTGCTGAAGCCTCTGCCTTACTGGATGGTGGTCAGGACCTCCCAGACCCAGGCTGCTAGGCAGAGTGTACCCCCGAGTTTGGTGCCACCTGGATCCTGAGACTGGCTGCAAGTAGTTCAGAGCCTCTGGAGTGCCAGGCAAGCCCAGGTGAGTCCCCAGCCTACAGTCCCAGGGCCTTGTTCCTGGTTGGGTGGACCCGCAACCTCTAGGACTTGCCGCAGTGGCCACACCCCTGAACAATGGAACTCGTGCCCTGTGCTCTGATGGGCAGAGCCCAAGCTCTCCAAGACTCTTCAGCTATGGTGGCCAGTCCCTGATGAGCAGCTCTGGGGTCCTGGGCTGTGCTGTGCTCAGTACCTCTGTGTCCTGCGAGGCTAGTCGGGTGTTCCCCTGCTGGGTTGCACTGAGTCGTGAACTGGGTAGAGCTGGATCCTCTGCCTCCAATACTCTATTGTTTCTTTCGTTTTCTTTTCTGAGTGGCACTGTGGTGCCTGAATCTAATTTGTTTTATGATTTTGGGGAAGATAGCCATTGTAGTGTTTATCACCCTATGTGGAGTTTGCCAATGGAAACAAAATTTTGCTGAATGTTTTGCTATGCGAAATGAATTGTTTGCAAACAGAAGCTTTCATGAATCCAAGTATTACTATGTTTATTCTTACTTCTCTTTTCTGAGAAATCATTCAGTACCCAATTTCTTCCTTAGACGTCATTTCTAATCTCTTCATGAGTTTTTGTTCATATGGCTTGGCCATAGCACTCTGTACATCCTCTTTCTAAATGGTGAATTATATTTTAGATGTTTGTGCTTGATGAAAACTTCTGTGATATCAAAAGACATTGCAGGTCATGAATAATCTTGATGTAATCCATAACTCTACACTCAACCCACGAAAATAGTGATATGTAGACAAGGAAGCTTGATATCAATATTTATTTTATGTGTACAATTATATCTTCACTCAGTTAAAATTTCATTTATTATTGTTTGCTTTCATAATAGTTAATATTTTATATTATAATACAAATAGATTGATATTCATGATAGCTACTCTAATATCTCTGAATTTGAAAGTATGAAACAATGTTTTCAACTTTATTGTACTGTTTGGAAATATCCCTCAATCATAGAAAGGTCAGTTTCTTGATCAGTTCAAAGATAAAGGCACTATTTTGTTTCTTTTTGGAAAATTGGGTGCTCAGGAATTTTGAGTTCTCCAAGAGAATATCAGGTTGGAGTTGTGTATCTAATTTATTTCAGTTCCAAAAAGCTTGGAAAGTATAGCCATATTAGAAACATGCATACTTAACCTACACCCTTGAGATGAGTTGACAAAGTCAATTTATTTTTACTTCATAGCTGAATTGAGGATATGTTATTTAACTTCAATTTTGGGCTAGAGATTTTAAACAAAATACTGTTTTGCTCTGGTGCTCTACTGTCTGAAAAAGTATCAAGGCCATGAAGTAATATATTTTTCAGCCAAATTTCATTTTTCACTATAATTTGGCCATATGCCAATTCTATTTCATACAGGTATTCTTTATTGGAAAGTGGTTTGATATATCCCCTAACCTATTAGAAGAAAAAGCCATGCTGCTCATAAACAGAGGAAGAGAGTTCATCATTTGTGTGGGAAAACTCCTATCTGCCTTATCATAGGATTTCACAGCAGATAAATATTTTCAGTGTCACTCATCATATAAGTTTCTGAGGTAAATAGATAAGGTGATACAAATAGAATCTAGCAGATTTCAAAAAAGTGAAAATCAGTAATTCTAGAAGAGTTAGTGATTTCCACAAAAGTGCTATATTTTAAGAGTTACAAAAATATCAAATACCATCAAGCTTGAAACAAAGAATTATTTATCAGAAGCTGATGAAAGCATTGGCATAGCAACATCAGATGGTTTGGCTAATGAATCTCAACTCTGACTGAATTTTAGAGAAATCTGGAGGGGTTTTGAAAAGCATAGATATATGGTTCTCATTTGGAAACCATTTCTGGCAGTAAGTCAGAGATCATTTTAAAAGTTTCTCAAGTAACTCTAGCATTCTATCAGGTAACTCTGAGGGTCTTTGAAATATATATTTCTATCTCCATGTAGGAATATGAGGGGCTAACATTCAGGGGTCTCATGTGTTTTGCAAACCTATGGCTTGTTTTACTTATATGCAAATGAATGTTTAGAAAAATTTTTCATTTATTTTGTAGGTTCTGCTACAGTTTAGAAATTCCTGTATTATAGTTTTTCTCTATCATCTTGCTTGAGAAATGTGCTACATTTTCCTTCTTTCATTTATTTATAAAAGTTGTCTGTTCTTGTGAAGACACCAGAGGATGACCGAAATTATCAGAAATAGTGCCTTTTCACATGGAGGGTATACTTTCAGGGTTTGATTTAATAAACTTAGAAGAAAAAAATGTCAAAATACACTACATGCTCTGTCAATTGTTACTTTCCCCTAAAGAACCATTACATTCACTTAAGATGCTTCCATTTTAAGTCTGAAGATGATCTGTTTTTTGTGATCCTGGATAGTGAAACTAGGGTGTCTATATTGAGCTAAAATCACCATCCTTTAAAAAATTGTACTATAATGAGACAGGATCTTCCCAAGTCACTAAATTGCACAGGCTGGGGTAGAACTGTAGTCCTCTTAATTCAGCACTTAATTTAGAGCACTGGGACTAAACATACGAATACCACTATGCCAGTCTTGTTATCTATTTATTTATTTTGTTGAAGGCAGAAACCACATGACATAACCAGCGTTTCCTATACCAAAAAGCTTAATTTATTTCTGCATTTCCTGCTGCTTGCATCACTGATGGTAAACAGCAAAGTTAGAAGCAAAGAAATAGCCTCTGCAGAATGTATAATCTTGTGTTTGAAAGACAATGGTATTGGTAGTGCGGGGAAATGAAGTCTTTAAAAATTTCAGCTGTAAAGTTTCTCTCTTGATTTAGAAAATATTCTGAAATGACAACTATGTGTACATTTATCTGTTATACAGACTATTGATAGAAATAACAAAAGAAGAGTCTGGAGGGTAGAACAAAGAAGGGGAAGGATAAACTTGGAGTAGCGATGACCAGCAGCAGCAACAAAACCAGCAACCCAAATGCTCAAGATTTGTACAGTCTGAAAGGCAGCAAAAGAATCTGTGCAAATCAAAGAGCTGCATTTGTTAAAGATTATTTTAACACTTTATAAAATAACAGCAAGGAGAAACATTGAAAGGGTAAGGACTTTTAAAAATACTGTCTTAATAAAAATATTCAAGCAAATGTATAAAACATTAAAGTCCAGAACAATGCAGAAGAGTAAGGGTAGAACAGGAAATGGAATTTTGCTTGCCTCAGCAATATAACAATGTTCGTAAAGGAAGCCAGCACCAAGAAATAGCTAGAATAAGAAAACACATGAATCATGAATTGCAGAATACTATAATAACAGTAGTCAGTACACTGACATAGAGGAGGGTGGATTGTGTCTGTGAGAATTATCCACCCAAAATTACAGGGACCTTTTGAGTTAAGCAAGTTTCTGACTTTGCAAATCAAGGGCTGTAGATAGCTTTAACTTGGCAAATATGAATGTGCCTTGATTTCTAATAAAATATATCATAAATTGATATGTATTGATTATAGATGCACTAATTTTCTGAATCAAAAGAACTTGGGTAGATTATCTTTTATATTTCCTTAAAATTTAAGACTCTTTCACCTAGTTTATAACTTATTCTTACCGGCTAATAAAAATGTTTTGAAGAAATGCAATAAATCTTTCAGACCACCTGGATTAAATGGTGTTCTAGCAGTCAGGATAATTTATTATCAGATTCAATTTTATTCTAGTGATTTGCATTATCCATAGCTTGGTACCAATTTAATAACACCCACCATTAAAAAAAAACATTAGTTTTCCTGTGATTTGATAATCAGCACACAGACCCCCTTTATAAATATGATAATGACTGTCTATTTTTCACTTCTCCTCTTTTACTTTTACATAATAAATATACTGTTGTGAAAGTGTAAGAAGGCATTGGTGGGAAAGAATGAGAGTATTTTTATCAGTTGCATAATTTAGTAGTATTTAGGATATTAATTTATGTTTCAAAGAGATAATATCTTTGAGTCAGCATGGGTTGTGAAGTCATGTATTCAAACAAAAATAGCAGAAAAAAAATCTGCTATGAATATAAGACAGAAACATAATGAGGCTTAACATGAATTAAAGCAGACAATTATGTTTTTGCCTTTGTGATACTTTTGTTCATCTGTGGAAATCTGTAAAATTTTTGCTTTTTTCCAGATATGTAGGTAATATATAGATCGAATGCAAGCATAAAATAATCTTGTTTTTGTACATTCTGAGGAACATAGAGGTATCTAGGTTTCTGCAGTGTAGAAATCCAGCGGACACCTCAGATATATTTTCTGGTATACTTTCACAAACAGTGACATACAATTTTCCAGGTTATTTTTTTATCATGGCTGAAATGTAATTAGCATAAAATAGTCTAAATTATAACAATGGATGAATTGGGGGCATTACTTTTCTCTCATCTTGGGGAAAATACATTGATATGTAAAAGGAAACAAACTAGTGACTTTAAGACTAATAATTGCAATTTAGTGAAATACGTACAAATTAATAAAAAACATGTTTTCTCTTTTTTTATTTAAGTGAAGAGAAAAAAAGACATATATAACAAAGACAACAAGCAAAAGAGACAAACAAATGGCTAGAGTAAATGCACAATAGTAACATTGCAGGTTTACAAAACAGGATGACAGAAACTTGACAATGGTTGCAATACTGCATATCATTATCTTTAAAATGGTTACTTACATTAACAGATATAGACATGTAAAATTGATCTAATCATATGAGTATTAATTGTTCTTTCTCAATAATGAATACATTCAGCAGTGTTCTTTTTAGTTATCTTACATATACATATACACAGGTTTATGTCTTTTCCTCTTCCCTTTTCTCTTTCCGCCTATTCCCTTCCCAATTATCTTTGCTCTTTGAGCTGTTTTTTACCCTTACATAGTATTTATCATAGATTTTGGATCATATATACTTTTTCCATTTCTTATACTAGGGAGACAACACAGTATTTACACACGTGGGTTTGATTTATCTCACTTATGAGTATGGTCTCAAGTCGTGTCCATTTACTTATAAAAGTCTCAATGCAAACTTTCTTAATAGCTGAGTAGTACTCCACTGTATAAAAATACCACATCTTTTTTATCCATTCTTTAATTGATGGGCACTTGGGTTGTTTCCAAGTTCTGGCTATTACAAATTGGGTTGCTATAAACATGGGTGCACAGATATCACTGTGGTATGATATTTTCAATTCTTCTGGGAAAGTGTCCAGAAGTGGGATAGCTGGGTTGAATGGGATCTCTAATCCTAGCTTCTTGAGGAATCTCCAAACTGACTGCCACAGTGGCTGCACCAGTCTACACTCCCACCAACAGTGAAGAAGTGTTCCTTTTTCCCCACAGCCCCTCCAGCATTTATTGTTGCTTGATTTTTTAATCTTGACCATTCTTTCTAGAGTGAGATGTAATCTCAGCGTTGTTTTAATTTGCATTTCCCGAATGACCATTGATGTTGAACATTTTTTCATATATTTATTTGCCATTTGTATTTCTTTCTCTAAGAAGTGTGTATTCATCTCAGATGCCAATTTTTGGACTGGGTCCTTGAATTTTAGGGGCCTGATTTCTTTTAATTCTTTATATGTTTTAGATAGAAGTCAGTTGTCTGATGGACAATTGGCCATGATATTTTCCCAGTTTGTGGGTTTTCTTTTCACTCTGATGGAGATTTCCTTTGACATGCAAAAACTTTTTAGTAAGAAGAGATCCCAGTTGTTGATTCTGGGAAGTGTTTCCCGTGCAATTTGATTTTTGTTCATGAACTCTCTGCCTACTCCTATGTCATCAAGATTTTTACCTACTCTATCTTCTAGTAAGTTTAGTGTCTCTGTTTTTATATTCAGATCTTTGATCCATTTTGACTTTATTTTAGTGCATGGCAATAGACATGGATCTAGTTTTAGTTTATGGCATATAGAAAGCCAATTTTTCCAGCACCATTTGTTAAAGAGGCTATCTTTCTTCCAATGTACCTGTTTGGCCCCTTTGTCAAAGATGAGGTAACTAAGTGTGTTTGTAGATGTGGCTGTATCTTCTAATATATTCCATTGATCTTCAGGTCTGTTTTGATTCCAGTACCATGCTGATTTTATCACAGTAGCTTTGTAGTATAGTTTCAAATCAGGGATTGTGATGCCTCCTGCCTTCCCTTTGTTGCCCAGAATTGCCTTTGCTATTCTAGGTCTTTTCTGGTTCCAGATGAATTTCAGGAATGCTGTCTGTAGCTCTGTGAGGTAGGCAGGTGGTATTTTGATTGGGATTGCATTGAATCTGTATAATAATTTTGGGAGGATGGCCATTTTCATGATGTTTGTTCTTCCTATCCATGAACAGGGAATATCTTTACATTTTCTGAAATCTTCGATTTCCTTCTTTACAGTAATGTAATTTTCACTGTATAGATCTTTTACTTCCTTTGTTAGATTGATTCCTAAGTATTTCATTTTTTTGGATGTTATAGTGAAGGGTGTGGTTTCCCTTATTTCCCTGTCAGTGACTTTGTTGTTTGTGTATAGGAATGCTATTGATTTTTGAGTGTTCACTTTGTGTCCAGCTACATTACTGAATTTGGTTATTACTTCTAGAAGTCTTCTAATGGATTTTTGTGGGGTCTTCTATTTTCTCTTGAAAGCAATGATACTCTTTTCATCTGACTGAAGTTGGCTGTATGGTTTATGAGTTACTTTGCTGCTAAAGATTTGTTGATGCCATGTTATATGTCCTTATTTAAATCACTAGATGCAAGTCAATGCTCTGAAAGATGTTTGTCATGTTAGCAAGGGCTGTCTGGCTATCCTCACAAACTTGGAGCTAAAGCTAAGGAGAGTACCCTTTTGCTTTCCAAATGTAAGGCCAAGAGTACCTTCTTTTAGCATATTTACATCAGTAATTGGAAAGCCCAAAATTCAATGTGTATTTGTATGTATAAAGTACATTGCACTTTTGTAGTCACTATTCTTTGTTATTTAAGAGAAAGTACATGGATTCGTTTTTATATGTCTGACTTGTGCTAAGATTTCATTTCACATTTGATTAAAATGCACAAACTTTTTAAGATAAAACTCTTGTAGAATATATGCCAAGAAGATACTGTATAATTGCATTCAATTGCTTTTGACTTTAATGAGTTATTTATTTATTCTAATGTGTGGAAATACGATGAAATAGAACAGAATACTATATACAGTTTTCAGAAATGAAATTTAATGTCTTCAGGATACCCAGCTCATGAAAATTATGATGATTCAATTTTATAAGATTTTCATTTTGATTTCAAGTCTTCTGGCCTCTTTTTTCATATATTACTAAATGAGATAAGGTTTAATGGAAAAAATGTTTCTTCATTAATTTATTTAGTTTTCTTTTTTTCTTCATAAATCTCACTCCTCCTGCTACTAGCTAGAATGAAATATTTTCTTCTTGATTATTTTGGGACATTTATGACCTATAAAGAATCCAAGATTTGTATATATGTTGAATGTAAGAGAAGATAACTCCACTGGTAGGTACAATAGTATAGAAAGAAATGTGCCTAGAAAAGTATGCCAGATATTGCTCTGTAGGTCACAGTAGAAGACAGGCATGCATGGTATCTTAAGAAAACAAGGAAACAGGTACACAGAGTCTATGAATGGTAACCCTACTGAATATACAGCCTATGGTCTACAGTCTACCCATACACCTATATTGAGTTTATCAAATATTGTGCTGTCCTTGAACTGAAAGACAATTAGGGATTAAATAAAGCAAATTTTTTATTTTGCATAGAATATTTGGTAGGCAGGCAAATAGATCACCCATGTAAGCATCATATGACTAGTGGATAAGTTAAATATACATGCCAAATACTTCGATCTCTTCACAACATTATTTTCTTATATATATTGGAAAGAACAAATTTCACATGCTATAGGCAGAATTTCTAAAACATACTTTTAATGCTCAGAACCTGAATGTGATGAGGCATCACTCATGTGATTATATAAGGAAGTTTGCATGGCACAAGTAAAGTTAACATGAGTTCTTAATGGCAGGGAGCTTTTCCTGTTCATTGGAGAAAGGTAGGTCAGCGAAATGAAAAGTATAAGCCAGGTTTTATTTACTATTCTTAGTTTGAAGATGGAAGCTCTACACAAAAGGACCAGAGATCCTCAGAACAGCTTCTAGGCATTGGATGCAGTCCCCAGCTGACATCATGCCAGAAAGTGTGGATCTCAGCTCTGCTATCCTATTGCCTGAATTTTAGGAAAATACTAAAAGAAAATTCATTTGAAAGTCTCTAAAGAAGAGCTCCATTTGGACTACATCTTCATTTTTACCTTGGAATTCTAAGCAGTGTCCACAGAGCATAGCCAGACTTCAGAACTACATTACTGTGATGTAACAAATAACTGTTGGAATAATTTTTTATTCACCAATATCAAACTTTTATTCTATTCACCAATATCAAACCATCTATTAATTTAACAAAATTTTAGAAGATGACATCTTTGGTGAAATTTTCATGAGACTCACTTTACTTTCATTATATACTTTACAAAGTATATAATTGGTGATATATTTCTAAAAGGCAGCATAAAAAATGGTTCAAATGCCCTAAAATTATGCATATGGTTATGAAGAGTGGTCCCCACTCAAAGACAACAACTGAATATTTCCTATGCTGTGTGTTGTTCAAGGTGTCTTCCACTTACATGATAATCAGTAGTATTTTTCAAATAAAAGGTTTATGGGCTAACTTTTATTAAAGCTAATTTGAATTAGACTTTCCCTGCTAAAAACAACACGTAACAAACTCACAATTTTGCTTATAATACAAACAATAGTGAAATTCCAACATTGCATATTAAGTAAATTATGGCAAAACCATATAATGTGATTTCATACAGTGATGAAAAATCACATTTAAAACTAATGGCTTAGGAAATTGTTTATATTATAATATTACCTGAGAAGTGAGAATTAAACAGCTTTGGTCTATTAGGAAACACTAAGATATCAAATTCAGAGAATAAAAATTATTGAAGGGAATATATCAACATATTAATAATAGCTGCCACCAGATAGTGGGATTATGTTTGATTTTTTAAATTGCTCTTTACTTTTTCATTTGTTCAAAATTGAGTACATATTATTTTTATAATAAGAAAAATAATTCACTTTATTTAAAATGTTCCTCTGATTAAAAAGCAATTTAACTTTGTGAAAGAAATAGATAATACACTTGTTCTTAGTTAAATATCAGTCAAATTGGAATACCTATTTGAGTATATCTTCATGCCACTTTCAAAAAAAATGTTCATGACTTTTTCTACATTTATTTTTTGTAAAATGTGTTAGATTATTTTCAATATAAAAATGAAATGGACATTAAATGAAGATAATTTTACTGAACTAGAGTTTCTCTTTCTTTCTGTGTGGCACTTATGCCTTCAGCTTAGGCAGACAAGTTGTTTTGTGTTTTAAAAGGAGTCACATTTGCCATAGTTTTTTTTATTTTTACAACTATACTTTTTCATATTGTGTTCCTAGTAAATGCATGCATGAAACTCCTTTTAATTCATATTTTCATTACATGCACATGATAAGCAACATCTAAAGCTTTGGTGGTAACTGACAGGACAAACCACAAATTCTTTTTCTAGATGAAAAGAATGAAGTTTTAACCTTACAAGCTAGTTATTTTTACTTAGTGAAGTTACAGGCATAGTTTTAGCTCCTATGAACCAGCCATCATCATATGAATGGAAATATACTGGATAAATAAATATTTAAGTAGTTGTTTTAGCTCCTGTTTATAGTATCAGCAGTGTATGCCAACTATTATGTTTTACAAAATAACTTTGATAACAAGTACTATTATTTTTTAAATTGCATAGTTGCTCTCACCTATGTAACAAAAAAGCATACTTGGATTTGAGAGATTTTAAATTCTGTCCTAACTTATAAGCGTGAATACAATCAGATGTTGGTATATTTGGCTCAAAATCTGGTGCAGTGAGTGTTTAAAACATTCCTGAATCATTGCATTATATATATATATATATATATATATATATATATATATATATATATATATATGTTGGCCTTAAGTCTATTTGAATAATGCACTACATTCTACTTCCAGTAGTAGTCTGTCTTACTAACAAATTGGTAATAGTCATTGATTGGAAGCAAGCTATGGGAGTGAATGGCTGGGAATTGTAAATTTTAGAACCATGTTTTTGTGTTATTTCAGAAAATTTCAGAGCAGTTTTGCCAAATTGTGCTTTTAGATATATCACCAAAGCGATTAAAAGTATTGAATATGGAGAAATTAAATTTCAACAAAATTATAACCTATTGTGCCCCAGAAGACCCTCTTTTGATAGGCTGGAAAGGTAACCATAGAATGGGAGAAAATATTTTCAATTCATGTACTTGATAAGGAATTGTATCAAGAGTATACAAGGAACATTTGAAATTCAGTAGACAAAAACATTATTTAACATGCGCAAAGCTATGAGTAGACAGTTGTTCAAAAAAAGTATATGAGATGTGATCAGGAAATAAGGTGAGTGTCTAAATTTAAAACTTTTATTACAGTAGAAGACACTTTTCAATTAATCTTCCTCAAAATAATACCTAATGTTTTGAACACATTCCATTGTTATTGCCGCTTTGTGTAGAAATTGGGAAATTTCTCAATTGTTTCTTTATTTGCACTGTCTGTGCTGCATGAATGTCCCAAATGAATTCAAAATGCTTAGTTTCTTGGTCATTTTTATCTTTGGGGAAGCGCCAGACATCACACAGTGCCACATTCTGTGTATACCGTAGATTCTCTTACAGCATAATATCTTTCCAAGCTCGCCTGTCTGTTATGTGGCACTCGGCAGACACTTCTATTTCTGTGTGTGTGTGTGGGTGTGTGTGACACCTCATAATGAGCCCTCATGAACGAGGACTTCCAGACCTGCTTCATAAATTGCCAGGAATGATGTGGGAAGTATCTTCAAAGAGACGGGGAATATTTTAAGAGGGATTGATTGGTGTGTGTCTTTTACTGTCATAATTTTTGAATTATAATGTTCCCTGTGTATCTTGATCACTCTTTACACACACACACAAAAACCAGTAACACACATAAAAAGTTACTCAACCTCACTAATCATTAAGGAAATAGAAATCAAAACCGCATTTAGACACCACTTTACATCCATTAAAATAATGATTGATAATAAAAGGAAGGACCAAAAATAACAAAATGATGTGCATTGCTCGTGTGAATATAAAGTGCTGCCCTCTGTGGCAATCCTTACATTAGTATTTCCTCACAAATTTAAGTACAGAATTGCCATATGTTGCAGCAATTTTACTTCTAGATATATACACAAAATGATTGAAACTGGGATATTTGTGTACATATGTTCACAGCAGTATGACTTACAACAGTCAAACATGGCTCCAGTCCAAGCATCCAAATGGATGAATGGACACACAAAATGTGGTCTAGTATAATGAAATATAATTCAGCTTCAAAGGACAATAAAATTGTGATACTTTCTAAGCAAAGCTAAATGAAATAGCTAAGGATAATAAAAACAATACTAAAGAACAAATGTAGAATACACTCTTGTGGGGCATAGAATAGTCCAAAGCACAGACATAAAATTTGACAGAGTGCATAACAGGAGCTGAGAGAAGAGGCAATTGAGATTTAATTTTTAAAAGAACCAGGTTGAAAGTTGAATAATGAAAATGTTCTGGAAATTGTTATACATTGATATGAATGTACTAATTACCACTGAAGCATATACTCAAAATTGTCATGATTATTTTCTGCAGGATTTTTCTTTTGCACATCTCAGAGAATTTTCATGCTTCTAAGAGTAGCAGTATATAAAAATCACCTGTTCAGTTATAGAATTATGGTTTAATATAAAATGATTCTTACATTAAAATAAAATTATTCTGCATAAAAAAGAAAGTAATCAACAGTATAGAAACTCACAGAATGGGAGAAAATTCTCAAAATCTAAGGGTTAAGTGTAGAAAAATCAAGTGTAAGAAAGTCAAACAATTCAACAATAAAAAAATAAAAGTGGAAAAAAATAACTAATAAGTTACATCCTAAAAGATGACACACTAATGGCCAATAAAACTGAAAAAATATCTCAATATCAGCAAGCACTGTGAAGATGTAAACTGAAGACACAATACTGTACAACTTCAGTTAATGAGGCTACATTAAAAAATCCAGAAGTAACAAACAGTGGGGAAAATATGGATGAAGATTAATTCTCATACTCTATTGATGGGAATGTAAATTAGTAGTAGATCCACAGTGGAAAACTGTATAGAAGTACATCAAAAAATTAAAAATAATACTACCATATAACCTAGCATTCCCATAACTGAGTACTTAAAATAGGATATGAAATTAAGGTATCAAAAATATAGCTATACACCTGTGTTTATATTAATGCATACTTCACAACAACCAAGATATGAAATCAAGCTAAGTATCTACAAATAGGTAAAGAGAAAATGACAGCAAGTCATATGTATAAAACAGAACACTATTCAGTCATGAAAAGGATGAAACCCTGTTACTTGTGGTACTAGAGATAATACTATTAAATTAAATAAGCTAAACATTCATACACCATACCAAATGATTTCACACACACGTGCACACACACACACATACACACACATATTCTAAAAAAATTTGAGCACATGAAAGAAGAAATCAGAACAGGGTTTATTAATATCCAGGGTTCAGAGAGGGAAGGAGAGGGTGAGGAGACATTAGTCAATCATATCAAGTCAAAACTCCAGAAAAATTATTTATGAACTGTACTGCTATAAACATTTGTATGCAGATATCCCTGTAGTATAATTACTTAAACTCTTTGGGGAA
>RJWM01018591.1:0-40744 GCA_004363535.1 Dasyprocta punctata
CCTTGCACTCACATTGTAGCCCAAGCTGGCCTTGAACTCACAACTCTCCTCCTACCTCCACCTACCAAGTGCTGGGATTAAAGGTGTGTGCCACCACGCCCGGCTTAATTCTTCATTAATGTGGTTATTCATGTTTTATATTGTTCTCAGCAAGCTTTTTCTTTTTCTTTTTCTCTTTCTTTCTTTCTTTCTTTTTTTTTTTTTTTTTTGAAATGGGGATTTACTATGTAATTCATGCTGGGTTTGATTTCTTACTATGTAGCCCAGGCTGATCTTGAACTTGTGGTGATACTCCTGTCTCAGTCTACTGAGTGCTGGGATTTCAGGCATGTCCCACTATACCTGGCTCAGATAGCTTTTTATTAATGTGTTTTGTAATTTCAGTGATTACTGTTTTTGTTAAGTCTGTTTGTTAATACATATAATCTTTGAACTTGCTGAGAACTTTAGACGATTTTTTATGTGTGTGTATATGTTTTACAATTTTTTTTTTTTTTTTTTTGGGGGGCACTGGGGATTGAACTTACAACCTCGTGCCTGCCAGGGCAGGCGCTTAAGGCACTGAGCCAAACTCCCAGCCCTGGTTTTTTGAGGCAGGGTCGCACTATGTAGCTCAGGCCGGCCTTGTGCTCGCGTTGTAGCCCAAGCGGGCCTCGAACTCACAACGCTCCGCCTACCTCAGCCTCCCGAGTGCTGGGATTAAAGGCGTGCGCCACCACGCCCGGCTATGTTTTATAATTTTGTATAATTCAGCTGTTTGACTTGATTTCCTCCCATTGATGCCCCATGGATCAGTTTTGGGAGAGTAGGGAGTTCTTGGAGGCATTTTGTTACCTTGTTTTCTCATATCTGTGTGTGTGTGTGTGTGTGTGCACACGTGTGTGCATGCGTGCGAGCCTTGGGGGTTGTTGGTCAATTATAGTTGAATCACTTTGTTGCTAGTATGGAGATCTCTTTCATTAGTGTGTGCTTTCAGTGATATTCTCTGGGCATGGCTAACAGTAGGCATTTGCCTCTGTCCCAAGATCTGACTGTCTCCATTATTTTGGGGTGGAGGGGGACAGTGTAATTGGCCTAGCACCCAGTTCTCTAGACATGAACGGCAGTATTTTTGATGTGACACAGACAAACCTGTCCTTAGTCAGGAAATCTTAATAGCTCCCTCTTCAACATAAACCAGAATCCACCTGTCATCCTAATTTGAGCCACCATCTTAGTACATGTGCTGCCAAAGTGGGCACAGCCAGCCACTGTCTGGGCCACCCCGTGATGTCCTGATACCTAGATTCTACGTCAGCCTCCCAAGTGGTCTCTTTATACTCTGCAAGACACAGTAAGAAGAGTGTTCTTCTTTAAATCTCAGGTAAACATGAACTGCTGCCCTATTTCAGTGGCTCTCACTTCAATAAATAAGCACTCATGTGCCAGGCACGGTGGTGCACACCTGTAATCCCAGTGCTTGGGAGGCTGAGGCAGGAGGATTGCTGTGAGTTTGAGGCCAGCCTGGGCTACAAAGTGAGTTCAAGGCCAGCCTGAGCTGCATAGTGAGACCTTGTCACAAGAAGGCACACCCCTGCACCCCTGGCCTCAAAGACAAAAAACAAAAAACCCCCAAATCTCAGTTTTCAGGACCTTCGTGTTCTGGCGAATGTCACATTTGCATCCTCATCTTCTGCCCTTGTTCCCTCTGTGCTGGTCACACTGGTCTTGTTTTTGGCACATACCTGTTTAAGGCCTTCTCAGTGGCCCCTGCACCTCTCCTTTAAATCTTTATTCACATGTCAGCTTCTCAGCGATACCAAACATGACCTTACTATTTATAATTGCAAGAACTTCCTACTGAACAGAGTCACACTCCCAGTCCCTTTACTCTGCCGTTTTTTGTTCTAAACATACTGACCACTTTTTAATGTACCACATGATTCTCTTATCACTTCAGTTACTCTTTGGAGCTGTTTATACATTTCTCCGCAGCTGAATCTCTACGGGGCAGAGACCTTCTCCCTTTGTTTTGTTCACTGATGGCCCCAGGGTCCTAACATAGCGCTGGACCGTAGTAGCTACGAAATATTTGCTGAATCAGTGCATGGATTCTGAGTAAGGGGATTTATGTGAACATTTTCTGTAAATTTCAGAGAAATAAAAAGGTAAGAAGAGAAGTTTAGTAAGTATAAATTTTGAATTATTGCAAGTTCCAAATGTGTTTTCCTTTTCTCAATTTTCAGCTTCAGTTGTGGAGGGTCAGAAGGGTATCATTCCTCGAGCAATCCAAGAAATATTTCAGAGCATCTCTGAAAATCCTAGCAGTGACTTTAATATAAAAGTGTCCTATATAGAAGTATACAAGGAAGACCTAAGAGATCTTCTAGAATTGGAGACCTCCATGAAGGATCTGCACATCCGAGAAGATGAAAAAGGAAACACAGGTGAAGTAGCCTACTTAATTGATCACCTTTGTGAAACAGACATGGCTCATTTTTGGTTTCTGGTTGTGTTGCAAGGAATTTTTAAAAACAGACAAAGAATTGGGCATGGTGGCACACACCTATAATCACAGCACTCAGGAAACTGAGGCAGGAGGATCACTGCAAGTTTGAGTTCAGGACCAACCTGGGCTATCTAGTGAGTTTGAGGCCAGCCTGAACTACATAGCAAGACCTTGTCTCAAAAAACCAAAATAAGTTAAAAAAAAAAAAACCAGACAAAGAGATAAAATGGATTTGTTTTTACTTTTTACTTACTTATTTTTTAGTTTGTTATTATTATTTTGTGGTTCTGGGGATCAAACTCAAGGCCCGATCCATGCTGATCGAGTGCTCTACCCTGAGCTATACTGCCAGTGCCTTGTCACAGTCACCTCGCTTGTCACTGGGCTTGTCATCGTCTTACTTAAATCACTCAGATGGGAAAGTAGTGCTGCAGACTGATTGGTAAAGTGAAGTTAGTAATTTGTACTTCAAGATACTGATTTTCTGTAATAGCTACCCTTTGGTCTGACCTTAGGTGAAACTGTGGTACCCACTTTGCTTATTTACTGTGGTACTTGGGATTTAACCCAGAGTCTTTGCACTGAGCTATATCCCCAGATGTCTTTCTTCCTTCTCTCTCCCTCTCTGTCTCTCTCTGTCTATGTCTTTTTCTTTTTCAGTATTTTGAGACTGGTTCTTGCTATTTAGTTCACGCTGCTCTTGAACTCATGGTGATCCTCCTGCCTCAGCCTGGGATAATAGGCTTGTGCCACCACACCTGGCTCTTTTATTTTTTGTTTTGTGATGGGCTCAAATTGCTAGGCTGCCTAGACTGGATTTAAACTTGTGGTCTGTTTGCCTCAGCCTCCCAGAGTGCTGGGGGTATAGGTGTGTGCCACTGTGCCAAGCTTTGCATATGTATGTATATGTAACTCTTTTTCACCCAGAGCTACCCAGAGATTGGGGTTGGCCTTTTCCTTTAGTGTTCATACAAGTTGATCCAGAATTCTCTTAGATTTTTGTCTCACTGCATCTATTTCTTTGTCTTTTTTTTTTTTTTTTGTACTGACATCCTTCATATGCTTCTCAAAGTGGTTTTGTTTTTTTTGTTTTTTTTGGTTTTTTTTTTTGTACCAGGGATCGAACTTACAACCTCACGCTTGCTAGGTAGGCGCTTATGCTACTAAGCTAAATCCCCAGCACTTCTCAAAGTTTGACTTTCTGTGCTAGTAAGCTATTAACCTCATTCATTAGTATATATTTGCTTTGAAATGGGAGATTAAATAGGGTTAAAATGTAAGATTTTAAAGAATAGCAATTTCTGTCTTTCTGGTATAAAAGCTAGTATTTTCATCATAGAACATTTTGGGGGGGGCAGGAATCGAACTCAGGACCTTGTGCTTGCCAGGCAGGTGCTTATGCAGCAGACCTGTATCCGTGGTCCTCATACAATATTTTGAAAGCATAGAAAACTAAGTGAGAAAGTTAAAGATTATCTCTGATCCTAGAACCCAAAAATACCTATGTGTGGTCATAACTCCCCCTGCTGCTGTGCGGCAGCTCAAACCCGGGGCCTGGTGCATGCTTTTCAAGTGGCCTCCCCCAGGCGACAGCCCCTGCCTGCACTTCCTCGCCTTGGTACATTTCCTTCCAAATTTATTTGTATACATAAATTTAAAAAAATACGTATTTGTATCCCCACATAGAGTTCTGCACTTATTTTTCACTTAACACATATATTGTGAGCATTTTCATATTATTATTATTATTATTATTATTTTGGTACCAGGGATTGAACTCCACAACCTTGCGCCTGCCAGGCAGGCATGCCACTGAGCTAAATCCCTGGCCCTATTTTTTGAGACAGGGTCTCACTATGCAGTTCAGGCTGACCTTGAACTCACTTTGTAGCCCAGGCTGGTCCTGAACTCACAATGATTCTCATGCCTCAGTCTACCAAGTGCTGGGGTTACAGGCGTGTGGCACCATGCCCAGCTCTCTACTAATAAACTTGATGATCAAAATATTCCAAAGCTAGTATCAGTCCTGCAGAAATTTTGGAAAGACATAAATTACCTGAAGACAAATTGCTGTGTATCTTATATAGTATTCCACTCAACCAAAATGCATTGGTTTGACAGATTTCTTCAGTACTTCTTTGAAGCGATAATGTCTATTTTAAAAATACTGATTGCTGGACCCAACTTCTTAGAGATTTTGATTTAATTGCTCTGGGATGGGGCCTAAGCATTGATACTATTTTTGTTCTCTGTTTTTTAAAAATAAAAGTGGGTGACTCACAAGTGGCTTTGAGACTCACAGTGAAGAATGATAGTGTGTTTTACTATGATTTACTGTTACATTGCCATATTATATAAACCTTCGTATCATACTACTGCCTGTTTGTACTATAGATTCTTTAGAACTTGAACTGAACTTGGTTGTTAAAAAATATCATGATGGAAACGCACTGGTACTTTGGTTCAGGAATGCTTTTGCTTGCAAACAATTTGGTTCACAAACAAAAGCATTTGGCAAAGTTTGTTTTTGTCCCCAGTGTCTGCACTGGGTGACCAACACAACCACAGCCATCTTCCCACACAAACACAGATGTGGCCATCTTTTCTAAATTTGTGAAACAAATTAAGTTCGTGAACTGAGGCACCAGTGTAATGTAAGTGAAATGATTATTTTTCAGAGAAACAGTTACCTGGAAGGGCTATGGCATGGCTCCTCTATGATGCTAATTCAGGCAAAGAATTAGGAGCTTCATTCCTCTGACGCAAGTTCCAAATGTGCCTGTTTTTTCCTTTTAAAAAATCTTTAGGCATAATTAATGCAGCTAGTAAGTGTAAGTTATGTTTGAATTGCTTTTTGGCTTTTTTGAGTTGCCTTCTCATCTTCATCTGTTGTTTTACACTCTGATATTATGCAGAGCGTATCTGTTTTTAAAATGAATGACCTTGCCAGGCATGGTGGTGTACGCCTGTAATCCCAGCACTTGGGAGGCTGAGGCAGGATGATTGCCACCTCTTTGAGGTCAGACTGAACTACATAGCCTATCTCCAAAAAAAACTCCACCTATTTTATTTATATTGAAATCTTCATTTAAGCATTGATTATGGCTCTACATTATGAAAAACCTTAAGCCCAGGGTTGCTTGAATATTAAAACTGAAAAGAAACTGATTTATTTTAATGAATTTACTACTAACTTTTGTTTATATATTTAATTAATATAGTTTTAATTAATTTATAAGTCAAAATATTGAAATGAGAGGTTTATTTGCTTTTGGTGCTTGAGGATTGTATTAGCTCATGCTTGCTACTGAGCTACACCTTCAGCACCAGAGTTTTTCTTTTGTCGGTCATTTTAAAGATGAAGTATGGTGTCTGACTCTAGAAAAACTAAATATTTTTTAAAAAAGAATTACATCTTTTAAACATCAAAATGAATGCTATTAAAGTGGTTCTTTTATGCACATGTCTTGTGCTCTGGGTGAATGATTTGGGATGCAATGTACAATATATGTGCTATTGTTGCCCCCTGATTGCCGTGTTTTAAAATTTTGTTGTAGTTTGTTTTTCTTGTTTTTCTTCTTCTCTATTCTTTTTATCCTTGAAATAAAATGGATTTTGAAAAAAAAGAAATTAAAAAAAGGTTCTTTGTAGACATTTTCTAGAGCTAACTATATTGCTGATGTTACCGCTGTTTACAGTGCAGTTGATCTTGTTTAAAGGACTGTGCTAGGCTCTTAAGGAAATGATAACTGCTGTGTGGTTTATTTACTATGCTGGATTTTGGTGTGAACCTGGTTTTAAAACTTGCTATTGGTGTTTTAAGTGATCGTTGGGGCCAAGGAGTGCCATGTGGAGAGCGTGGACGAAGTGATGAGCCTTCTGGAGATGGGGAACGCAGCTCGGCACACGGGGACCACCCAGATGAACGAGCGCTCCAGCAGATCGCACGCCATTTTCACCATCAGCGTCTGTCAAGTGGAGAGAAACCCGGAGGCAGGTGAAGACGGATCATGGTACAGCCATCGGCGTATTGTCTCAAAGTTTCACTTTGTGGACTTGGCTGGATCAGAAAGAGTAACCAAAACGGGAAATACTGGTGAACGGTTCAAAGAATCCATTCAGATCAACAGTGGGTTGTTGGCTTTAGGAAATGTGATAAGTGCCCTCGGGGACCCACGTAGGAAGAGTTCACATATTCCATACAGGGATGCTAAGATTACCCGGCTCCTGAAAGATTCCCTGGGAGGCAGTGCCAAGACCGTCATGATCACATGTGTCAGCCCGTCCTCCTCAGATTTTGATGAGTCCTTAAATTCTCTCAAATATGCCAACAGAGCACGGAACATTAGAAACAAGCCCACTTTGAACTTTAGCCCTGAGTCAGACCGTATGGATGAAATGGAATTCGAGATTAAGTTGCTTCGAGAAGCTTTGCAAAGCCAGCAGACTAGTATCAGTCAAACTAGCCAGATTCCTCAGGAGGGCCCACTTGATAAAAACAGGATCCATTCTCTTGAAGAGCAAGTAGCTCAGCTACAAGGGGAATGTCTGGGTTACCAGAATTGCGTAGAGGAAGCCTTTACCTTCTTGATGGACTTAAAAGATGCTGTCCAACTAAACCAGCAGCAGCAGCACAAACTGCAGGAGTGGCTTCACCTGACTCAGGAGGTCAGGAAGGCTGCTCTTCCCTCGCTCCCAGGAAGCGAAGGTGTTGGAAACCAAGAAGGACCGCAGCATAGCACGGTTCTCCAGCTGAAGAGAGAGCTTAAGAAGTGCCAGGTACATAGATATCACTTTCATGAGTAATTGGTTTGAGAACTACGTTTATTAGGTGTGTAAATTCTTGATCATATTGGAACATGAGAATTTTTAAAAATTATGTGTTAAATTTCTTTTTTTTTTTTTTTTTTTTTTGTGGCACCGGGGATTGAACTCACAACCTCGCGCCTACCAGGGCAGGTGCTTAAGGCACTGAGCCGAACTCCCAGCCCTGGTTTTTTGAGGCAGGGTCGCACTATGTAGCTCAGGCTGGCCTTGCGCTCGCGTTGTAGCCCAAGCCAGCCTCGAACTCACAACGCTCCTCCTACCTCAGCCTCCCGAGTGCTGGGATTAAAGGCGTGCGCCACCACGCCCGGCTTATGTGTTAAATTTCATTTGCCTTTTTCTGACTCTTTTTCTTTCTACCTTGTCTTCCTGTGGCTTCCTCCTCACAATTTTACTTTCACTGACATCCGCTTCTCTCCCATTTGATTAAAGTGTACTTTACTGTCTTATATGTATTAACAGGAATTTTATGGACCTTTTATCAGTTGAGAGGATAAAAAGGAACACATTTTCAGAAACAAAATTGCGTTCTGTTTCACCAAGTTTTCTCCCTTTGTGGGTCTATGTTTCTCATTTCCCCTTGGTGCTGTGGCTTGAACCTTGCACTTGTGAGGCAAGCACTGTAGTACTGAGCTATATCCTGCCCGTTAGTGTCATCGTTTGAGACAGGGACTGAGTTGCTCAGCCTGGCATCAGACTTACAATCCTCCTGTCTCAGTCTCCTGAGTAGCTGGGGTTATAGGTATGAGCTGCTGTGCCCACTGGATTTAAAAAAAAAAAAATACTTAATCCCTTGAGTTTGGAGTATAGATTTTAAAAAATATGAATCAACATATTTATTAATATTTAAGGCATGTAGGTATGAGCATGGATGCATATTACAGATACATATATTGAGTTAAGAACTACATTTCTCCACTTATCATTTCAAGATAACATTTATTGTATAAGATTGTGTCTCAAGAGAGGTAGGACAGATTTACCCATCGTTTGTTTCATTTCATCAGTACACATGTCAGCCTGGTGAAAAAGGCAAATATTGTCTTAGTGTTATCAAAGTATTTTTGAACTCAAGAATACCCTCAGTGAGTTCAAGGGGCACACTGAAAAGATTCATTGCGAGAGCTGCTGCAGTGTTACAAAGCCTTTACTATTTAAAGGCATATTAAATATTTAGAATATTTAAAATATTTTAAAAATACTGTTTTTTTTTTTTCCTTGCTTTTTGAAAAGTAGTAACTGCCCAGCATCTTTCCTACACAGAGCAGGCAGGCCTTTCCTCACGAGTGTAAGACGTGAGCAGAGCAGAGTGTGCAGATGGCTGGAAGCTTGGACGTTGTGACAGCTGCAAGCATTGGTAATAGGAACTGTTGTTCCTTCATGCTTCTTGGGTAGCTGAAATCAGAGGCCCGTGGAAACCACCATTTGAGGGGAGAAAGATAGTAACTTCCTCTTCATGTGATGGAAACGCTAAAATTTAAATTTGCTCCAGATTTTGACTTCCTAAAGATGATGACAGTCTTGCTGAAAAAGGGTTATCATGATAAGATTATTTTAGAGCCTACTAGGTTGCAGAAAGCAAATTGTTTGTTTCTTTTTTAAAAACTGTTTTCTTAAGTACAAGACTTCCCAGAACTTTGGAAGTGCTAGTAAGTAAATCTAAAACTGAGAGACATAGCAATCAGTGTGGCCCAGATTTCTACTGGACAGCAGATGGAGAAATGACTGATATTACTCCTTACCTTGTGTATCTCTTTAAAAAATAAATAAAAAAAAACTTTATTGTCTTTGAGAGCCTGGAAAATGTACTATTTAGCAGTTTGGGTACCAAACTCCCTAGACTTAAATCTGGCCTGCTCTACTTATGACCTAGCTTTGTGATCTTGGGCATATATTTGACCTCTCTGTGCTTCAGTTTTGCTATCTGTAAAACAGAAACAATATTACCTACCTTCTGCTATTGCTGTGAAGATTAAAGGCTGGGCATGGTAGTGCTTGCCCGTAGTGCCAACACTCAGGAGGCTGAGGCAGGAGGAGCACTGTGAATTTGAGGTCAGCCTGGGCAGCGTAGTGCGCCTCCGCCTCACACAGCCACGCTGTGCTCTTCGTGCTGGCCCACCCTCACACTGGAGGGCGCACATCCTTTCCTACTTTTGCTTGGCCCAGACTCACTCTGCAGAGCCTGTTTCTTTTCCTGCCTTTAATAAAACTTTGCTACTATTGAACAGGCAAATAAACAAACATTAAAGCCTTAGCTCCATACAGCATTGAGAAGGGTGCCTGGCTCGCAGAAGGCTCAGTCATGCTGGATTATTGTTACCCGCTCCCTCCCTGTGCCTTGGATGTACATCACTGGCAGCCGAGGCTTTGAACTTAACAGTCGTAGCAGAGCCATGCTACAGGGTTACTGGGAGCCAGCTCAGTACATTTGGCTGCTTAGGGAAATTGTTACGCTAGGTGAGGGGGCCAGGGTGGAGGAGGAAAAGCAGGAATTTTACCTTTTCTCAGCCCTGTTTGAGTCTCTTTGGAAAGAACCTAAGTACTTAATTTAAAAATTCTTGGCCAAGATGACACTGGAGGCTACTTCACAGATAGACTCTTAGCCAGATTATTGCTGGCAAGTTGGCATCATCTTGAATTTATCATGGTGTCCTTTTTAAAAGCTGCCAGATTGTTACTGGGTCGCTCCCTCTGAAAGTTGTTCACCAAATAAACTTTACTGCGTTTCAGTTGATTGCCTCTCCTTCTGGACGTTCTTCTCATCTCAAAGAACTGAACAAAATGAACAGGAAACAGTAGCAGAGTTTATTCAAAAAAGAGAAAGTGAAGAGCGAGGGAGAAACTGGTTTTGCAGAGCAAGCTTAGGCCAACTCAAAGAGGAGGCAGCAACCTAAGGGTACACCCAGAGGATGCCGGGTGTCATGAGGAAAGCCACGATGCTGAGCTCTTCATGGCATCTGTGTCCTTTTATGGTGTCCAAGTTTTGAGGAAACCTTTGAGAACGCCCGTATATGGGTCCTCAGAAGCTGTGTTGCTATCCGATGCCTCAGGCTGATGTTAGGTCTAGGCCACCCTATTGAAAACCTATTTGGGTTCTTCTGAGAAGTCCATGTGCAGGCCTTTGGGAACTGTTCCCATTTGTTCTGGGATCTTGTAATTGGTAGGCCACGCCTACTTCCTCAGCCAGCTTCACCAGGCCCTGATGATCTGCCTCATTTTCTCCTAAGAGACACGAATCCCAGTAATTCTTTATGGAGTGCTGCGGGAATAGAGGTCTCTGGCTCCGATCGCTTCTTCAGAGGTTGTAGACTCTACCTGTTGGAGATTATATGTTCTACAACCACGTTGGGGTGCTGTGGCTCACTGACTGGGTTGAAGAAAGGAAAACCTGTCAAGAAACAATGAGAAAAGAGTTAATGACCATTGTGATGCATGTTTGACAAGAGAAGGGAACTTCTCTATAAGCTCAAATGTGAGAACCAGGTCAGAGTTTCATGTTTCCTGTAGTAGCACTGGAGTCTTACTTTTTGAAGAGAAATCTCAAGTCTCCTAGAGGTTCACAGGAGTAGCTCTTTCCTTTTGGGTGATTTGGTTCTTCAGACAGGTGGGACTGGCTTTATTCTAAAAAGATGAACCCAGTTATCTGTCTCTGCCACCTCTACTGCAGTGGGTGTGGTAAGGACCACTGAAAAGAAAGGACCCTTCCATTTTGGCTTTAATTGGTCAGCAGGAGTCCCTTCTCTCCAAGTTTTTATGAACACTTATTCCCCAAGATGGACAGTATATTGTTCCCTGCACCAGGAGTTGGGAGGACTCTGTTCCCATACATTTGGGTGGCCTGTTATACTTAGCCCAGATTGATGAGATATCGTAAGATTCTTGTGGTCTTTGAGTCTACTGTCATATCAAGGAATAGAAGTGGCCTTCCATATAGCATGTCAAATGGGCTCAAACTTAGCCCAGTTTTGGTCATGTTACAAACTCTCACAAACACTGTTGGAAGAAGTTGGAGCTAGGACTCAGACATCTTCTGGCAAAGTTTTGCCAGAGCTCGCTTTGGGGTCTGGTTGGCTTTCTCTACCTTTCCAAAAGATTAAGGCTGCCAAATTGAATGAAGGTGGTTTATTCCTAAAGCCTTTGATACCCCCTGAATTATTTGAGAGGTAAAAGAGTGTATTGTCACTGTGGAGGAACTGGGGAAGTCTAAATCTGGGAATGATTTCTTTAAGAAGACTACCTCTCTTATTTTTGAGTGTTGACTTTGTTACCAGCTATGTTACTGAATTTGCTTATTAAATATAGAAGTCTTTTGGTGGAGTTTTTGGGGTCTTCTAAGTAGAGTATCATGTCATCAGCAAATAACAATGGTTTAACTTCTTGCTTTCCTATCTTTATTCCTTTTAGTTCTTTCTCTTGTCTAGTTACTCCAGCAAAAGTTTCGAGGACTACGTTGAATAAGAATGGAGACAGTGGACATCCTTGTCTTGTTCCTGATTTTAGAGTGAAAGCTTTCAGTTTTTGTCCATTTAGTGTGCTGTTGGCTGTTGGTTTGTCATAGGTGGCCTTTATCAGATTGAGCTAAAGACCATCTATTCCAATTTTTTATAGGGTTTTTATCATGAAAGGGCACTGGACTTTGTCAAAAGCCTTTTCTGCATCTATTGAGGTGATCATATGATTTTTGTCTTTGGCTTTGTTAATATGATGTATTACATTTATGGATTTGCGTATGTTGAACTATTCCTGGGATGAATCCCACTTGTTCATGGTGTACAATCTTTTTGACAGTTTGCTGCAGTCTGTTTGCCAGGGTCTTATTGAGGATTTTTACATCAATGTTCATTAGAGAAATTGACCTATAATTCTGCTTCTGAGTTGGGTTCTTCTCTGGTTTTGGTATCAGGGTAACGCTTGTTTCCAGGAATGAATTTGGGAGTATTGCTTCCCTTTCAGTTTCATTAAAGTGTTTGAGAAGTGGTGGTGTTAGGTTTTCTCTAAATTTCTTGTAGAATTCAGCAGTGAATAAGTCAGGGCCAGGGCTTTTCTTTGTTGATAGGTTTTAAATTGCATCTTTGATTTCGTTTATTGATACTGGATTATTTAAGATTTTTATGCTTTCTTGACTCAGCTTTAGTAATTCATATATGTCTAGGAATCTGTCCATTTCTTCTGTATTTTCCATGTTATTAGAATACAAGTTTTCAAAGTAGGTATAGATGATCTTATGGATTTCTTCAGGGTCTGTTGTGATTTCACCCTTTTCATTCCTAATTGCATGGATTTGAGTCTTTTCTTTTCTTGTTTTGATAAGGTTGGTTAAGGGTGTGTCAGTTTTATTTAATCTTTCAGAGGACCAATGCTTTGATTCATTGATTCTTTGTATTGTTTTCTTAGTCCCCAGTCTGTTAATTTCTGCTCTGATCTTTATAATTTCCTTCCTTGTACAAACTTTTAGTTTAGCCTGCTCTTCTTTTTCCAGAAGTTTGAGGTTCAACATTAAGTTGTTTATATGCACTTGCTCTGTTTTCCTGCCATGGGTATTTGCTGTTATAAATTTCCCTCTTAAGACTGCTTTCATTGTGTCTGACAAGTTCTGGTATGTTGTATCATCATTATTATTCAACCGTGAAAGCTGTCTAATTTCTTCTTTAATTTCATCTGTGACCCATTGATTGTTCAGTAGGGTGCTATTTAATTTCTATATGTTTATGAAGTTCTTCTGGTTTCCTTTGACATGGATTTCTAATTTCATTGCACTGTGATCTGATAGTATGCATGGAATAATTTCAGTTCCTTTACATTTACTTAAGCATGTTCTATGAGTCAGTATATGGTCTGTTTTGGAGAATGTCCCATGTGCAGCTGAGAAGAATGTGTATTCTGATGTTGTAGGTTGAGATACTCTATAGACATATACTAAATCCATTTGTTCAAAAATTTAATTTAGTTCTAATATTTTATTATTAATGTTTCATCCGGTTGATTTTTTTGTGACAGTGGGTTATTGACATCTCCCAATACAATTGTATTAGGGTTTATTTGATTTTTCATGTCCATTAGTAATTGTTTTATATAGTTGGGTGCACTTTTATTTGTTGCATATATATATATATATATATTTATGATTGTTATCTCTTCCTCTTAGATTGTACCTTTTATGAGGTTGTAGTGACCTTCTTTATCTGTCTTAATCAGTCTTGGCCTGAAAGTCACTTTTTCTGCAAATAGAATAGCTACCCCTGCTTTTTTCTGAGTTCCTGTCACATGGAGTGTTGTTTTCCATCCTTTGACTTTCAGTCTATGAATTTCTTTTTTAATTAAATGTGTTTCTTGTAAGCATCATATTGTTGGATCTTGCTTCTTGATCCATTCTGCTAGTCTGTGTCTTTTGACTGGTGAATTAAGACTATTAACACTGATGGTTATAACTGAAATGTATTGACTTATCCTTGTCATGTTATTTTCCTGTTATTGGTTCCCCTTTTTTCCCCCTTTCCTCTAATTGTTTGCCTTTCCTGGTGGATTCCTTCTGTTGGAATTTACGGGGCTGTAGTCCTTATTATCTCTTTGTAGAATATCCTTCAGAACATTTTGGAGTGCTGATTTGGTGGTTATAAATTTCCTTAGCTATTCTTTGTCATGGAATTATCTTTTTTCTCCATCAATTTTGAAAGATAGCTTTGTGGAGTACATCAGTCTGGGTTGAAAGTTGTTTTACTTTCAGTTTGGAGTAATTTACTGCAAACTCTCCTGGACTTGAGAGTTTGTGCTGAGAAGTAAGCTGTAATTCTGATAGGCTTTCCTTTATAGGTGATTTGTTTCTTTGCCCTAACAACTTTTAAGATTGTATTCTTGTGTTGAATTTCTGGAATCTTGACTATCATATGTCAATTTTGTTTTTTTGATCATTGCAAATTAGATTTCTATGTGCCTTGTTTATCTGTGTGTCAAATTCTTTTTCTCAACCAGGAAAGTTTTCTGCCATAATATCTGTGAACATTTTTTAAATATCATTTGTGTAATCTCCTGCTTTTCTCATTGACTCCAATTAATCTTAAGTTCTTCTTTGTCTCATCTAGCAACTGATGGATTGATTTCTCATGGTCCCTTGGTATTTTTGGGAAATCTTTCTTTTCCTGATCGCTAACCTCAAGCTTATCTTCAATGTCTGAAATCTTGTCCTCACATTGGCCTGATCTGCTTTGAATACTTTCTTTTTTTTTCTAATTTTATTTTAAAGATAGTAATATCCAACAAAACATAACAGAAAAAAGTCAATCAAAACAAAGCAGTAGAACTGGTAAAGATAAGGATACTAGGAAAACAATAGCTACCATAGTATATCTTGTTATCTTCAGAATAGTTGATTATTCCATCAGATATAGTAAAGTCAAACCAAAAGCAAAACAGAATAAAACCAATCAAAACAGAATATGAAATAAAGCAAAAAAAATTAATTAGAATAAAACAAAACAATGGGAATAATATTGGGCCTCAAAGACAAGACAGAAGGGAATCCCCTATATTTACTACATTGCTTACTGTCATCCTCCCAAGAGATGCTCAGACTGCTGGCCCCAGGTCTGCAAAATCAACCAAACAATATAAGCATTTAGTTGCTTTATGTACCGTAGTTGCTATCAACTTAGCCAGTCCTCCAAACCAGCAGGTTGCTCACGCGGAGACTGGGGTCATGTCCTTGATTCTTAGCCTGCATGTTGGTAGGCATACGGGAAGCGGATTTCTTTCTCTTCCTGGAGTCCATGCCAGTCGCGCACAGTCACCAGGAAGGCAGGCTAATTGTATTCTGGTTGGAACCTCCCTGACCCAATGTGGTGGGTTCTCAGGAGGCACATTTCTTTCTCTTCCTGCTTTGAATACTTTCAATGGAATTTTTATTCTCTTGGATATGTGCTTGAGTCTGCTTAATGGATTCCATTTCTTTTGAATGCTCAGATTTTATAATTTTGTTAAGCGCATGTATTTTGTTTTTTGTCTGTATCTGCTCTATGTCACTAAGCATGGTCTTTATCTGAGAGATTATTTCTGATTTCATTTTTTTCCAGAGCCTCATTCAGTTGCTTTCTTGTTACTAATTCAGAGAGGCTTGGTGGGAGGGCTTTCAGGTTGTCCCACCTCATTGCCCCCTGGATTTGGTGAACTTGATATCTGGGGTTGCATTTTGTTTAAATGTCTTCTCGATTTTTCTTTCTTTTTGTAGTTTAATTTCTGGGGTGATGCGTATAAGTTGCCTGTGGTGGCTTGCTTTATTGCCAGTATTTAGGATCCCTATGTGATGACTACTTCTCTGAGGTATTTTCCAGGTGTAGCTGGTTTTTGGATTTTGAGTCTGTTGGAAGAGCCTGCCTCTTCAGTTTGTTGGAGATGAGAAGTTGTTGATTGTTTGGCCCAATCCCTGGTTCTTTGGTGCTGTGCCATGTTATTTTCTCTGACCCTTAGTCTCAGTCATGGAATACCAGGACCAACAGCTGTTCAGAACAGTTATGTCAATTTTGGCTATAGTGATACCAATAGCATCAAACACATCCTAGAAAATGACAAACTGAGCTAACCCTTAATTTGCCACTTTTAACCATAGATTTGTGGTTATATAACAAAATGTAAAACAAACCAGAAAATTATATGCAGTATATAAGTCAATTTTGCCCTCAGGGGTTAAAATTAAAATGGATTAAGGAGAAAATAGAGAAGTGGAAGAAGAAGAAGAAGAGATTAGAAGGTTAGAGGACAAAGAGGGATCACACCAACTTTGGGAAACTGGTACAGAAGACTGAAGGAAAAGAGTGGTAGAAGAGATAGAAGGAAGACCAGAACTGAACCACAGCCACAAAGAGGCTAGGCACCACGTTCACACTATATAGGGACAAGATCAAGTAATGAAGAAGAAAGAAAAAAAAAAAAAGAAAGGAAAATAGAATCCTGTGTACAGCCAGCACGGGTAGGGACACACAGGTATATTCACCCCTGCACATCTGCTGCCACCATGGGAAAGCTTGCTTCCTGTGAGCAGCCAGCATGGGCAGAGAGATGCAGCCAGATCTGCCCTGTGTACCTGCAGGCCGCCATTGGAGATCCTTGCTTCCTTTGGGCAGCCAGCGTCCACCAGGAGAATCAGACACACTGCTGTGTACCTGCTGCCATCAGGGGAGTTCTGGTGTAGACATACAGGTTGAGAGAAGAAACAGCCCTGCCACCATGCACCCCTGGCCATCAGGGAAGTCTCAGTGTAGCTGCATGGATGTGGAGAAGCCCACCCCATGCCCTGCTACCTCCCTGGGAACCTGGGTTCAGAAAAACCCAGGTGCCTGTCCCATTCCCCTACACTGCGAAGGGCAGCCAATGTGGGAAGTGCCTGGGACCCCACAACTGGCTTGTTTGGAGGAACCCAGGAGAATATCAAGATGTAAGGTCAAAAGGCAATCTCAAACCTCCAGCCCACACAGGACAAGTCTTGGAGATACTGTTATGGAAGAAAATGGAAGTCACACACCTGAAATCTCTGAGAGGATAGCAATTGAAGTAAAGAAACAACTTTATGAGACTGTAAAAATAATCAGATTGAAACTAACGTCTCAGGTAAAAGAAGAAATCACAAACATAATGAAAGAATTTCTGAGCATATCTAAAGAAATAGATAAAAAAGAAGAGCATAGGAAAATGATGGAAGCCTTGAATGAACAATGCAGGAAGGAATTACAATGTATGAAACAGATTCAAAGAGATATCCAGGAAATCAAAAAGTTGATTGAAAGCTGGCAAAACCACTTGAAAGAGACTGAAGATAGACTTTCAGACCTTGAAGACAGGATCGCAGCTAGTGATTGTGAAAGGAAAGATCTCTCAAAGATAACAAGGAACCAGGAAATAGCAATTCAATGGCTGCAAGACAATGCAAAGAAAAACAATTTAAGAGTGATAGTTATCAGCGAAGAAGCAGGGTTCAACACAAATGAAATAAAAAGATTATTTATAGAAGTAATAGCAGAAAACTTCCCAAACATAGGAAAAGGATCTGGCATACAGACAAGCAAGGCATATAGAACTCCAACTTGCCATAACCAAGATAAATCTACACCCAGACATATAATAATCAAGATCCCAGAAATTCAGCACAAGAACAGACTATTAAAGGCTGTTAGAGGGCTGGGAGTTTGGCTCAGTGGCTTAAGCACCTGTCTGGCAGGCATGAGGTTGTGAGTTCAATCCCCAGTGCCACAAAAACAAAAACAAAACAAAACAAAAAAACCTGTTAGAGAAAAGAAACAGATCACCTATAAAGGAAAACCAATCAGAATCATGGCAGACTTGTCAACACAAACCCTCAAGTCAAGAAGGGTTTGGAATGAAATATTTCAAATCCTGAAAGAAAACAACTTCAGACCCAGATTGATGTATCCTGCAAAACTTATCTTTCAAAACTAAGATGCTTCCATTATAAAGAACAACTGATGGAATTCATGACCACCAAACCAACCCTATAAAGAGCACTGAAGGATATTCTAGAGAGATAAAGATGACCTTCATTCGAGGAACAGCAGCAGAGGAGAATCACCAAACAGGACGGGCAATTGAATGAAGGGGGAAAGTAGAGGGCCAACAGCAGGGGGATAGCATAGCAGAGATTAATCAATGTATGCTGTTTGTAACCATTAATGTAGGTGACCTCAATTCACCAATAAAAAGAAACAAAGGGAGAGTGGATCAAGAAATAAGGTCTGTCAATACACTGTATACAAGAAACACATTTAACTCAAAAGAAAGTTCTTAGACTGAAAATCAAAGCAGAGAAATCAATGGTTCCATGTGACATGAGAGCAGAAAAAAGCAAGGGTAACTTGCCCTTCAACTGCAGAATGGAGAAGAAAGATACAGTACTTTCATACAGTGAAAAGCTACCCAGCTACAAAGTAGAATAATCCTGAGGCTCTTGTAGGTTAATGAATGCCACTGGAGACCATGCTCATGGGTGAAATGGTTTGGACTCACAGGTGAACATCAAGTTGTCTCCCTAGCACAGAAAACTGAGTTAGTGGGAACCAAAAAACATAATAGATACCATGAAAGTGATGAGGCAGAAGTGCCTAGAAAGGGAAAGTGTGATAATCACTGTTAATTTCCTATTATCTTGTTTTGAATTCTTGTATTGTTTCATAATTTTGTTAGGTTTGGTTTTATTCTGTCTTATTTTGTTAGATTTTACGGTGTCTAATGGTATGGGCAGTTATTTTGAAGATAATAGGATGTATTATGGTAACCATTGTAGTAGATTTCCTATTATTTTGTTTTGAAGTCCTGTAATGCTTTAATTCTTTTGTTTTGACTGGTTTTATTCTGTTTTGTTTTGTTTCATTTTATTATGTATGGACAGCTATTTTGCACAAAGAATCAATAGCTGAAATCTCATAGTTTTTTTGTTTGTTTGTTTTGTTTTTTTGTTTTGGTACCAGGAGTTAAACTCATGACTTCATGCTTACCAGGTCAGCACTGAGCTAAATCCCTGACCCTTGGACAGATATTTTGAAGAAAACGAGACATTTTGGTAGTCATTGTTGATTTCCTATCATCTTGTTTTGAAGTCCTGTAATGCTTTCTTTCTTTTGATTGGTTTTATTCTGTTTTGTTTTGTTTGATGTTATTATGTGTGATAGTATGGACAGCTATTTTGAAGAAAACAAGAGACATTATAGTAGCCATTGTTCATTTCCTGTTGTCTTGTTTTGAAGTCCTGTAATGTTTTCATTCTTTTGTTTTGATTGGTTTTAGTCTGTTTTGTATTGTTTGATTTTATTATGTGTGAAGGTATCGACAGGTATTTTGAAGAAAATGAGACATTATGGTAGCCATTGTTGATTTCCTATTATCTTATTTTGAAGTCCTGTAATATTTTCATTCTTTTGTTTTGATTGGTTTTAGTCTGTTTTGTATTGTTTGATTTTATTGTGTGTGTGAAAGTATGGACAGCTATTTTGAAGAAAATGAGAAAGGCATTATAGTAGTCATTTTTTATTTCCTGTTTCCTTGTTTTGAAGTCCTATATCACTTGCATTGTTCTGTTCTGATTTGCTTTTTTCTGTTTTATTTTATTCTCTTTAAAATAAAAGAAAAAGAAAGAAAAAGTTACTTCCAGGGTTCTCTCTGCTTGCACTAGTAGACAACCTGTGGAGACAGTCCCAATTCATGCAGGTCTTTCCCAGCAAGCCAGCAATAGCTTTGTGGTGGGACAGTGGATAATCTTAGTAGGCGGTCCCTGAGACCAGGCTTATTGGGCTCACTGCAGTCTGAGCAATTTCCGCGTGTCTGAGCCCAGCTAGGAGCGGGTAGAGGGAGCTGGCAGCAGTTCTAAGTTCTGGGCTTAGCCGACCTGTCTCCCAGGATGGCTCCCTGCTAATCAGTCTGTCCCAGGGGAGGATTAAATCCTCTGCACTCACCACCGGCCAGCGCAGGCCCTCATGTCTGCTGCTCCCCTCCACTACTGTGACTCCCTGCAGTGGCCTCCAGGGTTGCCAGCCATCACTGTCACCCTGGGTCTGAAGATTTGAACCACTCCTCTTGTGCAGTGAGTCCCATCCCAGGGAGATGGCACCACTGGCTACCTCCTCCTTCATTGGGGTTTCTCTCTTCACTCTCTCTGTGGGCTTCAATTCTCACTTCAGATTCTTCCTGCATCATGGACCCACTTCCCTTCTTATCTTCCTAATGATGCTATATTCCAGCGTCTGGATGGCAGCTCTCAGAGAGGCTGTTTTCTCTGCTGTTTACTGCTGTGCCATCTTGGTCTCTCTCTCCTTGATCTCCTTTTTCAAAGTACTGTAATTTTCAATGTAAACGTCTTCTATTTCCTTCATTGAATTGATTCCTAAGTATTTCATTTTTCGGATATTATTGTGAAAGGTGTTGTTTCCCTAGTTTCTCTGTCAGTGAGTTTATTCTCTTTTTACAGAAATGCTACTGATTTTTGAGTATTAACTTTGTATCTTGCTATGCTTTTGAATTTGGTTATTCTTTTTGTGGAATTTTTTAATGTAGTGTCACATTATCAGCAAATAATAACTTTTTCCTTTCCAATAAGTTCTGGTATATTGTATATGTCTTATTGTTTAACTATAGAAACTTTATAATTTCTTAATTTCCTTTGACTCATGGGTTGTTGAGTAAAGGGTATTATTTAATGTATATGCGTTTATATAGCTTTTATGGTTTCTTTGGCCATTGATTTTCCATTTCATTGCTCTGTGTTCTGATAATATACATGTGATAATGTCAATTCCTTTGCATTTACTTAAGTATGTTCTGTAAGATAGTATGTTGTCTATACTGACAAAAATCCCCTCTGCAGCTGAGAATGTGTATTCTGTTGTTGGGTGGAAGATTCCATAGGTATCTACTAATTTCATTTGTTCAAAGTTTTGGTTCAGCTCTGATTTTTCTGTTTGTAACAGTGGGCTATTGAATTTTCTCACTACAGTTGCATTAATGCTTATTTGTTTTTTCATACCTGTTAGTGTTTGTTTTATATACTTCGGTATGTCTTTATTTGGTGCATATGTATTTATCATTGTTATCTCTTTCTCTGGGATTGTTCCTTTAAGTATTTGATGGTCTTCTTTGTTTCTTCTGATCAGTCTTCGCTTGAAATTCATTTCATCTATGAAAAGAATTCCTGGTTGTTTGTTTTGGTTTCCTATTGCATGGGGTGTTGTTTGCCATTCTCTGACATTTAGTATGAGGTGTTTTTTTGTTTGTTTGTTTAATGTGTTTCTTGTATGCAGCATATTGTTGAATCTTGTTTTTTGTTGTATTCTGGCAGTCTGTTTCTTTTTATTGGTGAATTGATACCATTCATATTTGTGGTTATAACTGATATGTATTGACCTATCCTTGTCATTATATTATTTTCTTGTTGCTGGTTCCTATTCTTTCCATTCTATTTAACTGAGTGCCTTGTCTGGTGAGTTCATTCTACTGGGATTTTAGAATTTTGTCTTCTTTTAGAATATTCTTCAAAATTTTTTTGAGTTCTGGTGTGATGGCCATGAATTCCTTTTGGTATTCTTTATCATGGAAGAACCTCATTTCTCCATCATTTTTGAAAGTTGACTTTGCAGAGTATAATAATCTGGGTTGGAGGCTGTTTTCTTTGAGGGCTTGAAATGCTTCACTGTTTGTGTTGAAAAGTCTGCTGTGATTCTGATGGTATTGCCTTTATAGGGATTTGTTTCTTTTCTCTAACAACTTTTAATATTCTATTCATCTATTGAGTTTCTGGAATCTTGACTATTATATGCCATGGTGTAGTTTTTTTCTGATCATGACTATTTGACATTCTGTATGCCTTGCTGATTTGTATCTCAAGTTTTTTCCCCATGCTTTGTAAGTTTTCTGCTATTATTTCTGTTAATAATTTTTTAAAGTGCCCTTTGTGCTATCTCCTGAGTTTTCATTGATTCTAACTAATTTTATATTAATCCTTTCATGCTTTCAGAATTTTCTATTTTGTAAATTTTTTTATGTCTTTTGTGCTATTTTCTGGTTTTTCATTGGTTGCTGTTACTCATTATTAGTCTTTGCATCATCCATCTAGTAGCGGTTGGAATGATTTAGTGGTCCCTTGCTGTTTTTAAGAAGTCTTTCATTTGACATTTATCAGCCACAATCCTGTCTTCTGGTTCTAATATTCTATCATCATGTTAGTTGATTCTGCTAGGTATGCATTCAGTAGAATTTGTAATCTCCTGGATTTCTATTTCAGTTGTTTTATGGAATCCAGTTCTTTTCTATGTTGGGTATTCATGGTTTCCTAATGGCGTCTGTTTTTTAAAAATCTGCATATACTCTAGATTCACTTAATAATTTTCTTCATATTGTCATATCTTTAATTGTAATTGTTACTCTTTTGTGTTTGTCAAGAGACTTACCTATTTTGTTACTCCTGCTTCTACCATTTCAGAAAATTCAGCTGGGTAACTTCTCTTCTATTCAACGACCCCAGGATTTACCCTGGGTGAGTTGGGGGTGTTGGTTGCATCTTGCACGTGGACATGTTTTTGACTTTTTTTTTTGTTGCATTTGTTTTCTGTGTTAAGTTTTGCAAATCACTTATGGTAAGTAGCTTTATTACTAGTATCAAGACCTCTTTAGGAAATGACTACTTTTCAGAGATGTATTCTAGGTATCTTTTGGCCTTTTAGTCTTTCCAAGGATGCTGTCTCTTTTCTTAGGAATGACATGTTGCACTCTTTTTGTGTTAGCACCTATTCTTTGGGACTGGACTATGGTACTGTTTATGACCCCCAAACAATCTAGGTAGTGGCATACAAGGAAGATCAATGGACCACAGCAACTATGTCACCTGGACTGGAATAGTACATTCAGTAACAATGATAGCATCAAACACAGTTCATAAACTGACAAATTGTGATAACTGTTAATTTGTTATTTTAACTGTAGGTATCAGATTTATAGTTATATAGTGTAATGGTTTATACATTGTGTCAACTTTAGAAGTTTGGAATTTAATGAAGCAAGTCAGCATCGGGCCAGGCTCAGTCTTGCTCTGGCTGTTCAGGGTCTTTTTGGATCTGTTCACATTTTAGGAGTTTCATTTTCTATTTCTATGATGAATGTCACTAGTATTTTGACAGGAATTGCATTTAATCTGTAGGTTGCTTTGGATAGTACAGACATTTTAACAATATTAATTCTTCTGGTTCATTAATATGGAAGGTCTTCCCTTTTTTTTTTTTTTCCTGGTATATCCTCTTCAATGTTTTTCATTTGGATTTTTAAATTTTTGGTTTAGAGGTGATTCATTTTCATTTTTAGATGTATTCCCTGGGGTTTTTATTTGTTTGTTTTTGTGGTACTGAGAATTGAACCTACGGATTTCACACTAAGCTATACCCCAATCCCTTTTTCAAAAAATTTTTTTTGTTTTTCTCCTTTCTTTATTTTTTCTTTCTAATTTTATATTTTGAGACAGATTCTTGCCTAGCTGCTAACTGCCCAGGTTAGGTTCAAATTTAGAATCCTCCTGCCTTGGCCTCCTATAGCTTAGGACCACAGGCATGCACCACTATGCTTGGCTTATTCCTATGTATTTTATGTACATATGTGTGTATGTATGTATGTTTGTATGCATGTATTTTTATAGTGCTAGAGATCAAAGCTGGGTCTTGTAAATTTTAGGTAAGCACTGTATCACTGAGTTCCAGCTCCAGCCTGGTATTTTATTATTTTAATAGGTACAGTGAACAAGATTAATTTCTTGAGTTCTTTCTCAGGAATTTTGTTATTGGTACATGAAGAAGGTACTGATTTCTTTTTGTTGATTTTATATCCTGTAACCTTACTGAATTCATTATCAGTTTTAAGTTTTTTGGTGGACTCTTTCATTTTTTTTTTAAATAAAATCTTGCCTGCAGTTTAGGATAATTTGATCTTGTCTTTTCCTATTTGGGTGCCATTTTTTTCTTTCTCTTGTTTTATTATAGTGGATAAAACTTTTAATATGATACTAAATAAAAGTAAAAGTGACTATCCTTGTCTTACTCTTCATCTTAGAGGAAACTGTTTTAGATTTTCCCCACTCCGTATGATATAAGCCATGTGCTTGTCGTTTAAGTCATTGAATGATTTAGCTATAAAGAGATGTTAGTTTAATCGAATGCTTTTTCTGCATCTACTGAGGTGATCCGTGTGTGTGTGTGTGTGTGTGTGTGTGTGTGTGTGTTTGTGGTACTTAGGATTAAAACCAGGATCAGCTTGATCATATGATTTTATTTGTCATTTTGTTCATGTGATGTATTGTTTATCAGTTTTCCTATGTTAAACCATCCTTGCATCCCTGAGATAAATCACACTTGATTGTGGTTTGTGATATTTGTTTTGATGAGGGGAGGGCATGAAGCCCAGAATCTCATGCATACTAGGCAAGCACACCACCATCGAGCCAAATCCCCAGCCCATGTGTAACCTTCTTGACATACTGTTAGATTTGATTTGCTAGTGTTTTGTTGAGAGTTTCTGCATACATGTTTACCAGGAATATATATTTTTTTACTTTTAAATAGAAAAAACAAAAACAATGATACGTAATTTCATGAGGTAATGGAAAATTAACAATGGTTAATATATAGTTATCTTCAGATAACTATCTGTTGCTCAGATTACAAGATATAGGCATGCAAAATTGATCAAACATCATAAGCACAAACCATTCTTTTCAATGACACATAAAAAATTAGTAGCATGATTATCTTAGCAGTCATGTATATATATATATATTTTTTTCTTTTCCCTTCCTTCTTTTCTCCTTTCCCCCATCCCAGTTATTCTTTTCTTTTGAGTAGTTTCTTTCCCTTTCACAATATCATAGATTATGGATCTTATTTACTCTTTCAGTTTCTTATACTAGTGAGACAATACAATGTTTACACATGCAAGTCTGATTGATTTCACTTATGAGTATGGTCTCGAGTTGCATCCATTTACCTGTAAAACCCTTGAGTTTATCCTTCTTTATAACTGAGCAGTATTCCATTGTATAAAAATACCACATTTTTATTTTTTTATTTAAATTAATTTTATTTTAAAGATAGTAAAATCCAACAAAACATAATAGAACAAAGTCAATTAAAATGAAGCAGTAGAACTGGTAAAGAACTTCAAAGCAGGAGACTAGGAAAACAGCAGCTACTATAGTATATCTTGTTATTTTCATAATATTTGACCATTCCATCAGGTATAGTAAAATCAAACCAAAAACAAAACAGAATAAAACCAATCAAAACAGAATATTGAATAAAGCAAAGCAGTTAATCAGAATAAAACAAAACAGTGAGAAAAATATTGAGCCTCAAAGACAAGACAGAAGGGAATCCCCCATATTTGCTACACTGCATACTGTCATCCTCCCAAGAGATGCTCAGACCACTGGACCCAAGCCTGCAAAATCAACCAAACAATACAAGCGTTTAGTTACTTTATGTACCTTAGTTGCTATCAACTTAGCAGGTCCTCCGAACCAGCAGGTTGCTAACGGGGTGGCGGGGGGAGTTGGTAGGCACATGGGAGGCACATCTCTTTCTCTTCCTGGAATGTGTGCCAGTCGCGCCACTCACCAGGAAGGCAGGCTAGTTGTCTTCTGGTTGGATCCTCCCTGACCCAACATGGCGGGTTCTCAAGAGGCACAGATCTTTTTCTTCCTGGAGTGTGCATTGCTTGCACCACTTACCAGGAAGGCTGGCTAGTTGTCTTCTCAAAAATATCATATTTTAAAAATCCATTCCTCAGTTTAGGGCATTTGGGTTGTCTCTAGGATTTAGCTATTACAAATTGTGCTGCTATAAACATGGGTGCACATATATCACTGTGGTATAATGTTTTTAATTCTTCTGGGGAAATACCCAGAAGGGGGATAACTGGGTCAAATGGGACATCTAATTGTAGTGTTTTCACAAATCTCCACACTCTTTTCTACAGTGGTTGTCCCAGTATACACTCCCACCAACAGTGGAGAAGGGTTCCTTTTTCCTCACAGTCCCACCCTATTTGTTATTGATTGCCTTTTGATGATAGCCATTGTTTCTGGGGTGAGATGGAATCTCAGTGTTGTTTTAATTTGCATTTCCCAAACGAACATTGATGTTGAACATTTTTTCATACATTTATTTTCCATTTGCATTTCTTAATCTGAGAAGTGTGTATTTATCCCACATGCCCATTTTGTATTAGGTTTTTGAATTTGGGGGCCTGATTTTTTTTAGTTCTTTATATGTTATAGATAGAAATCTTTTGTCTGAGGAACAGTTGGCTAAAATTTTTTCCCAGTCTGTGGGTTTTTTTTTCACTCTGTTGTTGATTTCTTTTGATGTGCAAAGACTGTTTAATAAGATAAGATCCCAGTTGTTGATTCTTTGAAGTACTTCCCATGCAGTTTTGTTTATATTCATGAACTCTCACCTACCTGTATGTACTCAAGATTTCTACCTATTTTCTCGTCCACTGTATTTAGTGTTTCTGGTTTAATATGTAGATCTTTGATCCATTTTGACTTGAGTGCATGGTAATAGACATGGAGTCTTTGGCATATGGAAAGCCAGTTTTTCCAGCATTTATTAAAGAGGCTGTCTTTATTACAGTGAACATGTTTGGCCCCTTTGTCAAGATGACTGAGTGTGTTTATAGTTATGTCTGCATCTTCTAATCTGTTTCATCGATCCTCAGGTCTGGTTTTTTGCCAGTACCATGCTGATTTTATCACAGTAACTTTGTACTATAATTTCAAGACAGGAATTGTGATGCCCCTGCTTTGCCTTTGTTGCCCAGGATTGCTTAAAGCTATTCTAGGTTCTTCTGTTTTCAAATGAATCTTAGGAATTTTCTCTAGTTCTATGAGGTATGCTAATGGTATTTTGACTGGGATTACGTTAAATCTGTGTAACAGTTTTGGTAGTATGGCCATTTCCACAATGTTGATTCTTCTTATCAATGAGCAGGGATATCTTTCCATTTTCTGATATCCTCTTTGATGTCTTTTTTCAGACTACTGAGATTTTCAATGTGTAGATCTTTTACTTCGTTAGATTGATTGCTAAGTATTTTATTTTTTTTGGATTGTATTGTGATGAGTGTGGTTTCCCTAGTTTGTCTCTCAGTGAGTTTGTTGTTTGTGTACCAAAATGTTTTCTATTTTTGACTGTTGATTTTGTATCCAGCTATGTTACTGAATTTGGTTATTCTTGAAGTCTTTCGGTGGAGTTTTTGGGGTCTTGTATGTAGAGTATCATGTCATCCATGAATAGTGATAATTTAATTTCTTCCTCTCCTATCATTATTCCTTTTATTTCTCCCTCCTGTCTAATTGCTCTGGCTAATGTTTCCAGAGCTATGTTAAATGGGAGTGGTGATAGTGTACATCCTTGTGTTGTTCCTAATTTTAGAGTGAAAAGTTTCAGTTTTTGTCCATTTAGTGTGATGTTGGCTGTTGGTTTTTCATAGATGGCTTTTATCAGGTTGAGGTAAAGACCATTTATTCTGATTATCTGTTGTGCTTTTATGATGAATGGGTGTTGAACTTTATCAAAAGCTATTTCTGCATCTATTGAGATGATCCTGTGATTTTTGTCTTTGGCTGTGATGATAATGGTGTATTACGTTTATTGATATGCATATGCTAAACTATCCCTGCATTCCTGAGATGACGCTCATTTGGTTATGGTGTGTAATTTTCTTGATGATTTGCTGCATTCTGTTTGCTAGTATCTTACTGAGAATTTTTGCACCTATATTTATTTGGGAGATTGGCCTGTATTCTCCTTTTTAGTTGGGTATTTCTCTGATTTTGGTATCAGAGCAATACTTGCCTCCAGGAATGAGTTAGGGAGAATTGCTTCCCTTTCAATTTCATGAAAGAGTTTGAGGACTCTTGGCATTAAATCTTCTCCATATTTCTTGCAGAATTCAGTAGTGAGTCCATGAGGACCTGGGCTTGTCTTTGTTGGTAAGTTTTTACTTAATTTTCAGTTTCATTACCTGATACTGTGTTACTCAGAATTTTTATATTTTCTTGATTCAGCTTTGGTAATTCACATGTGTCTAGGAATTTGTCCATTTCTTCTGTGTTTTCTATCTTATGTGAGTAGATTTTGGAAATAGGTATTGATGATCTTCTGAATTTACAGAGGATCTCTAGTGATTTCACTCTTTTCATTCCTAATTGCTTGAATTTGAGTTTTTTCTTTCCTTTTTTTGGTAAGGTTTACTAGGGGTTTATCAATTTTATTTATTCTTGCAAAGAACCAGCTCTTCAATTCATTAATTCTTTGTATTGTTTTCTTAGTCTCAATTGCATTAATTTGTACTCTGATCTTTATAATTTCCTCCCTTGTTTGGGCTTTGGATTTGACTTGCTCTTCTTTTTCTAGACGCTTGAGGTGCAGCATTAGGCTGTTCATGAGTGTTTGTTCTGTTTTCCTGATGTGAGAATTCACTGCTATAAATTTCCCTCTTAGGACTGCTTTCATTGCATCCCACAAGTTGTATTTGCATTTTTGTTTGGTTGTAGATGTTGTTTAATTTTTTCTTTAATTTCATCTGTGGCCCATTGGTTGTTCAGGAGGGTATTATTTAATTTCCGTGTGTTTATGGAGTTTTTGCAGTTTCATCATTAATTTTCAATTTCATTGCACTATGGCCAGATAATATGCATGGAATAATTTCAGTTTCTTTGCATTTACTTAAACATGTTCTATGGACTACTTTAGAGAACATACCATGTGCAGCTGAGAAGAATGTGTGTTCTGTAAATGTCTACTTAGTCCATTTGTTCATAGGTTTGATTCAGTTCTGTTATTTCTTTGCTTTTTTTTTGTCTAGTTTATCTTTTTGTGACAATGGGATATTAAGGTCCTCCATTAAAATTATGTTATTGCTTATTTGAATTTTTATGTTTATTAATATTTATCCTATATATTTGGTGCATACATATTTATGATTGTTATCTCTTTCTCTTGAGTTTTTCTCCTAACAAGTATGTAGTGAGCTTCTTTATTTCTTTTGATCATTCTTGGTTTGAAGTTCACATTGTCTGCAAACATAATAGATCCCCCTGCTTTTTTTCTGGGTTCCTATCACATGGAGTATTGTTTTCCATCCTTTGACTTTTAGTCTATGAATTTCATTTTGAGTTAAATGTGTTTCTTGTATACAGCATATTGTTGGATTTTGGTTCTTGATTCATTGAACCTGTCTGTTTCTTGTGATTGTTGAATTGAGGCCATTTGTATTGATGGCTATAACTGATATGTATTGGCTTATCTTTGTCATGTTATTTTTCTGCTGTTGGTTCCCTACTTTTCCCCTCTGTTTAATTGCTTGTCCTGCTTAGTAGTTTCATTCTGTTGTTGTTCTTGGAATTGTGTTCATTTTTATTTATTTATTTATTTTTAAATTTTATTTTAAAGATAGTAAAATCCAACAAAACATAACAGAACAAAGTCACTCAAACCAAAGCAGTAGAACTGGTACAGAACTTCCAAGCAAGATACTAGGAAAACAGCAACTACTATAGTATATCTTGTTATCTTCAGAATAGTTGACTATTCCATCAGGTATAGTAAAATCAAACCAAAAACAAAACAGAATAAGACCAATCAAAACAGAATATGAAATAAAACAAAAAAAATTAATCAAAATAAAGCAAAACAGTGAGAACAATATTGGGCCTCAAAGACCAGACAGAAGGGAATCCCCCATATCTGCTACATTGCATACTGTCATCCTCCCAAGAGATGCTCAGAGTGCTGGCCCCAGGTCTGTAAAATCAACCAAACAATACAAGCATTTAGTTGCTTTATGTACCTTAGTTGCTATCAACTTAGCTGGTCCTCTGAACCAGCAGATTGCTTACGGGATGGGTGGGAGTGTCTTGATTCTCAGTCGCTGCGTTGGTAGGCGCATGGGAAGCACAGATCTTTCTCTTCCTGGAGTCCGTGCCAGTCGTCCACTCACCAGGAAGGCAGGCTAGTTGTCTTCTGGTTGGATCCTCCCTGACCCAACATGGCAGGTTCTCGAGAGGCACAGATCATTCTCTTCCTGGAGTCTGCACCGGTCATGCCATTCACCAGGAAGGCAGGCTAGTTGTCTTCTGGATGGAACCTCCCTGACCCAACATCTGTGTCCACTTTCATCTCTGTCTAGAGTATCTCTTGGTACCTTTTGTATCATTGAATTTGTGGTCATCAGTTTCTCCAGTTGTTCTTTGTCATGGAAATATCTTATGTCTTCATTAATTTTGAAAAGAGTTTTGCAGGGTACATGAATCTGGGTTGGAAGTTGTTTTCTTTCATGGCTTGAAGTACTTCACTTCAAGCTCTTCTTAACTTGAGGGTTTGTGCTGAGAAGTCTGCTGTGATTCTGATAGACTTTGTTTTATAGATGACCTGTTTCTTTTCTGTAGCAACTTTTAATATTTGGTTCTTGTGCTAAATTCCTGGGATCTTGATTATTATATGTGTGGGCATAAATTGATTTTGATTATGGCTAATTAGAGTGCCATATGCCTCACTTATCTGTATGTCAGATTTTTTTCACATGCTTGGGAAATTTTCTGCTGTTTCTTCTGCAAATTGTGTGTATGTGTTGTGTTGACTTCTGCTTTTTGATTGACACCAATTCTTATATTATTTTTTTTGCATCTCCTTGTAGTTGTTGAATTGATATTTCCTAATCTTTTGTTATTTTCAAGATATCTTTTCATGATTGCTAGCCGCAATCCTGTTTTCAAGGTCTGAAAATGTGTTTTCAGTTTTGTTCAAGTGATTTTGTCAGCTTTCAAGGACATTTTTGATTTTCTGGATATCTGTTTTAATCCATCTCATGCATTGTATTTCTTTCCTATATTGATCATTCATGGTTTCCATCCTCTTCCTATCATTAGCTATTTTTTTAAAAATCTTACCTCTACTCTGGATTTGCTAAGGAATCCCTATATAAATGTTGACATTTCCCTTTTTACCTGAGAGATTATTTCTGGTCTGATTTCTAGTATAGTTTCATAGATTTGTTTCATTACTTTAGTTGCTTTGATTTCAGAAATTCCATGTGTGTGTCTTCCAATTTAGTCAATGTCTCCTGGACTCGTTTTGGGTGGGTTGGGAGGTCTTAGATTGCATTTTACTTTTTGTGTTGACATTTTTTATTTCAAACAAGTCTCCCTTTGCTTTCTGTGATGATTCACCAGGGATATTGTTATGTAGGTTTTCTGTTATGTCTTTGTTCGGTTTTGGTGTGCAAGTAATGCTGGCCTTGAAGAACGAGTATGAGATGTTTTCCACACCTTCAACATTTTGAAATGGTTTTAGAAGAATGGCATTAATTCTTTAAAAGTTTGGTAAAATTTAGCAGGGAAGCCATTGATTTCAGGCATATCCTTTTTGAAAGTTTTTTTTTTTTAAATCAATATTTCAGTTGTATTTTTGGTTTGTTCAGGTGTTCTATATCTTCATGGTTCAATTTTGGGAGGTTCTTTGTGTCCAGAAGTTTATCCATTTCTTTTAGGTTTTCCATTTTGTTGACTCATAAGAGTCCCTAATAATTCCTTACATTTCTGTGGTGTCAGTTACAATGTCTCCTTTCTCATCTCTGGTTTTATTTTTATCTTTCCTCTTTTTTCTTGGTTAGTCTGCTACGAGTTTGGCAATTTTATCTTTTCAAAAAATTCTTTAATTAATTTTTAAAAATTAGTGAGTACCTGGATGTTGTGGTGTAGTCCTGTAATCCCAGGATCTGGGAAGCTGAGGCAGGAGGATTGCTGTGAGTTCAGTGCCAGCCTGGACTACATTGTGAGTAGTCTATTTGGTCCTGTCTTAAAAACAAAACAAAACAAAAAACAGAACAAAACAAAAATTAGTGCATGTTAGTAATACAAAGCAGAGATTCATTTTGGGATATATGTACATGCATATGACTTTTTTTGTGGCAGTTCTTGAGATAGGGCCTTGCTGTATAGTTCAAGCTGACCTTAAACTCACTGTGTCGCTGAGACTGGCCTCAAACTTGTGGTGATCCTCTTTCCTCAACCTCCTGAGTACACCCAGAACATAGGACATATTATGACTTCTTTTTCAGTACGTGCGATTGAACTAATAATCTTTATACCAACTTATATCCTTGGCCTTTAAATTTGTTTTTTTGGTTTTTTTTGTTTTGTTTTGTTTTGTTTTTTTGGTTTGTTGAGAGGGATCTTGCTTTTTAATTTAGGCTGCCCTTGAACTCACTGTGTAGACAGCATGGCCCAGAACTTGAGGCAGTCATTGTGCCTCAGCCTCTTGAGTGCTGGAATTATGGGCCTATGCCACCACAGCTTGCCTTTGCTCCCCCATTTTATTTATTTTTATTTATTTATTTATTTTTTGCAGTACCGGGGCTCGAACTCACAGCCTTGCACCTGCCTGGCAGTCGCTTAAGCCACTGAGCCAGACTCCTGGCCCTATTTTTTTGAAACAGGGTCGCACTATGTAGCTCATGCTAGCCTTGCTCACATTGTAGCCCAAGCTGGCCTCAAACTCACAGTACTCCACCTACCGCAGCCTCCTGAGTGCTGGGATTAAAGGCATATGCCACCATGCCCGGCTTCCGCTCCCCATTTTAAGTAGAAACATACTTGCCTGAACTTTTTCTCCAGGTCGCTCTTCCTGTTTTCTCCTTGAGTCAGATTTCTTTCCTGACTGGAAGTGCTGTTAGAACAAATCACACCTATTTGTGCAAGATCTGACAATGTTTGCTTTTTTGTTCATTTGCTTTTAGGGACTTAAATATTAGGTCAACATCTGGGAACCAGGTGTAATGGTGCACACCTATGCTCCCAGCTATTTAGGAGGCTGAGGCAGGATTGTTAAATTCCAGGCTAGCCCAGGCAACTTCACAAAGCCATGTCTCTAAAAAAGAAATTAAAAGGTGTGGAGATGCAGCACAGGGGTAGAGTACCCAGGAGCTTTTTAATGTAACATAGTCCCCTTTGTTAATGCTTGGTATTTTCTGTGCTGTTGGTGTCCTGTGCAGAAAGTTTTAACCAGTGCCTGTGGCTTGAATTGTTTCCCTTCTGTTTTCTTGTAGCAGTCCCAAAATTTCAGGTCTTTGATCTATTTTGTTTTGATTTTAGTACAGGGTGACAGATAAGGATCCAGCTTCAATCTTTTGCTTGTGGAGACCATTTTTCCCAGCACCATTTGTTGAAGAGGCTGTCTTTTTTTTTTTTGTTTTGGTAATGGGAATTGAACTCAGGACCTCATGCTTGTCAGTCAGGCACTACACCACTGAGGCTAAATCCCCAGCCTGTACTTATCTTGAACATCCTATTTTTAGCTCCTTTGTAGAGAATCAGATGGTTGAAAGTACATGAATTTGTTTCTATGTCTTCTCTTCTGTTCCATTGTCCTACACATCTGGTTTTGTGCCAAGTATGTGCTATTTAAAAATGTGCCTAAAGTAGGATCTTAGGAAAATTTGATTTTCCTAGTTGCTTTTTGGCCTGTGGTACCATGTTTTTTATTTTTTTTAATTGAATTTTAAAGAGAGTAAAACCAAACAATAGGATAAAACCAATCAACACAAAACATTGAAAGTGGTACAGGATTTCAAAACAGGATAATGGGAAGTCAACAATGGTTACCTTAATGCCTCTTGTTGCTTTCAAAATTGCTGCCCATTCCATCAGACATAATAAAATCAAACAAAACAGAGCAGAATAAAACCAATCAAAACAGAACATTGGAAAAAACAAAACAGTAAAACAGAACCATATTGGATTTCAAAAACAAGACAGAAGCAAATCCCGCATAGTTGCTATATTGCATATTGTTATCCTCTGAATAGATGCTCAGACCACTGGCTTTAGGCCTGCACAGTCAATCAAACAATATAAGCATAAAGTTGGTTTTTGTACCTCTGTTGCTATCAACTCAGCCTGTGATCTTCTGAATCAGCTGGTTGCTTACAGGGGGTCAGGGGTGGGGCTCTTCTTGTCTTCCAGCCTGCACATTGGCTGGCTCACAAGATGGGTGGATTGGCTTCTTGTTTGTCTTCTCAGCCTTGCGTGGCTGTTTTTTTTTTTTTTTTTTTTTTTTTTTTTTGTCTTTTTGAGACAGTATCTCACTATGCAGTTCAGGCTGCCCTTGATCTCACTTTGTAGCCCAGGCTGGTCTTAAATTTGCAATGATCCTCCTGCTTCAGCCTCCTGAGTACTGGGAGGCATGCACCACTAACATCTGGCGGAGAGTGTTGATTTTTGTATGTCAACATATACCCAACAACCTGACTGAATCGTGCATATGTTTTTATCCTAGGGATCAAAGTCAGCATCACACAAGCTAAGCAATTGCTGTCCTGAATGAGTTACATTCCCACGTTCCCAGCCCTTCAGTTCTGATGCTTCATCAGTAAATTCTTTTGGATTTTCATCTATAATTGTATCACCTTCACATGATACTTTTATGACTTCCTCTCCATTGCTTTAACATTCTTTTCCTTACCTTTCTGTATTTGCCAGGATCTCCAGTATAGCACTGAGTACAAGTAGTGATGGCAAGCATCCTTGTTCTGTTATCCTAGAGGTGAAGCTTTCTGAATTCTACTAGAAGTACCATATTTCCTACAGGCGTTATTTATTTACTCCTTATCATCCTAAGGAAAATTTCTTTGCTGAGAATTTTTATTATGAATGACCGCTGAATTTTATCAAATTTTTTTTCTTCTGGTGGTACTGGGATTCAGCTCATGGGCACTGTGTCACGGAGCTCCTTCCTTAGCCCTTTTTATCTTTGTTTTGAGACAGGGTCTTGCTATGTTGCTTACGCAGGCCTCAAATCTGTAATCCTCTGACCTTAGCCTACCGGTTAGCTGGGTTTACAACCACCATGCCCAGCTCAAAAGATTTTTGAATCATATGACTTTTATTAATTAAGTTTATTGATAATTTTAGGTATACGTAATGATCACATTCATTATAGGTTATTTGTACCTGTATGTGATATAATCGATTCTGTTTTTTTCCCATTCCCTTACCCTTCCTTTGACCCTTCTTCCCCACCTTATTCACAAAAGCTTTGTTTCCATTTTTACCTTCTTTTCTCATCGTTAGTTTCTTTTCCATTCTTTCCTCACTCCCCCACTTCCCCTTCCCATTTGAACATTTCATATTTCATGATAAGTAGTATACATTTTTGTCCTTATTCACACTTTCAGTTGCCTCATACCAAAGAAACTTGGTATTTACAGTGTGTGTCCAATTTATTTCACTCAAGAGACTGGCCTCAGGGTGCTTCCATTTAGCTAAAATGTCTTAAATGTATCCTTCTTTATGGCACAGTAAGACTCTACTGCATGAAAAACCCACATATTCTTTATACAGTCATCAGCTGATGGACACTGGGCTGTTTCTAAGACTTAGCTGTTACTAACTGTGCTGCTATAAACAAGAGTCTGCATATATTGCTGTGGTGTGATGCTTTTAATTCTTTTAGGAAGATATCAGGAAGAGACATAGCTCAGTCAAATGGAACCTCTAGTCCTAGTTTTATGGGGAATCTCCCTACTGATTTCCACAGTGATTGCACCAGTCTACACTCCTACCAGCAGTGGAGAAGAGTTCATTTTTCCCTGCAGCCCTGCCAGTATTTGTTATTGGTTGACTTCTTGATAATAGCCATTATTTCTGGTGTGACATGGATTATTGACGTTGTTTAAATTTGCACCTCTTGAATAATCAATGATGTTGACATTTTTTCATGTATTTATTTGCTATTTGTACTGCTTAACTGGCAAGTGTCTTTATTTCTAGAGTGGGTCGTTAGATTTGGGGGGGTTGATTTTTCTGAGTTTTTTATATATACAAAATAATAGTTCTTTGTCTGAGGAACAACTGGCAAAGATTTTTTCCCATACTGTGGGTTGTCTATTCAGTTTGTTAGTGGCTTGTTTTGCTATGCAAAAGCTTTTTAATAACGTGTGATCCCAGTTGTTGATTCTGTGTGATATTTCCTGTGCAGTTGGTTTGGTTCATAAAGTTTTCCTACACCTGTGTCTTCAAGAGTTCTACCTATTCTATGTTCCAGCAGATTTAGTGTTTCTGTATTAATATTTAGATCTTTGATCCATTTCAATTTTAGTTTAGTGCATGGCAAAAGATATGGGTCCAACTTTAATCTTTGGCATGCAGAAAGCCAGTTTTTCTAGCACCATTTATTAAAGGTTATCTTTTTTCTAGTGAAGGTATTTGTCACCTTTGTCAAAGATAAGGTGGCTAAGTGTGTCTGGAGTTGGTTTTGCATCTTTCTAATCTGTTCTGTTGATCCATGGGTCTGCTTTTTTGCCAGTATCATGCTGTTTTTATCATAGTGGCTTTGTAGCATAATTTCAAGTCAGGGATTGTGATGCCCCCTGCCTTGCCTTGCTTGCCCAGGATTGCCTTTGCTATTCTAGGTCTCTCTTGTGGTTCCAAATGAATTTTAGAATTGTTTTCTCTAATTCTGTTAGTTATGCTGTTGGAATTTTGATCAGAATAGCATTAAATCTGTGTAACAGTTTTGGAAGTATGGCCATTTTCACTACATTGGTTCTTCCTACCCAAGACCAAGGAGTATCTTTCCATTTTGTGATATCTTCTTCAGTCTCCTTTTTCAGAGTACTGTAATTTTCAGTGTAGAGGTCTTTTACTTAGATTGATTCCTATGTATTGCATTTTTTGATATGCTATTTTGAAGGTTGTCTTTAACCTAATTTCTGTCTCAGTGAGTTTGTCATCTGCGTACAAGCAGGCTATTGAATTTTGAGTGTTGACTTTATATGTAGCTATACTACTGAATTTGATTATTAAATCTAGAAGTCTTCTGGTGGAGTTTTGGGCGTCTTCTATGTAGAGTATCATATCATCTGCAAACAATAATAATTTAGCTTCTTCCTTATCTATCAATACTCCTTTTATTTCTTCCTGTTGTCTAACTACTCTGGCTACTATTTCCAAAACTATATTGAACAGGAGTCATGCTAGCAGGCATCTTTGTCTTCTTCTTCTTCTTCTTCTTTTTTTTTTTTCGTACCAGGGATCGAACACACAACCTCACGCCTGCCTGGCAGGCGCTTATACCGCTGAACTAAATGCCTGGCCCATCTTTGTCTTCTTACTGATTTTAGTGTGAAAGGTTTCAGTTTTTGTCCATTTAGTATGATGTTGGCTGTTGGTTTGTCATAGATGGCTATTATTATATTGAGATAAAGACCATCTATTCCAATTTTCTGTAGTTTTAATACAGTTTTCTTTAGGTATTTTTCTGTGTTGGACTTTGTCAAATGCTTTTCCACATCTATTGAGGTGATCAGATGGTTTTTGTCCTTTGTCCTGTTAATGTTGAACTATCTGTGCATCCCTGGGATCAGTCCTAATTGGTCATGGTGTATAATTCTCTTGATGACTTGCTGCATTCTGTTTGCCAGTATTTTACTGAGAATTTGTGTATCTATGTTCATTAAGGTGATTGGCCTGTAATTCTCTTTTTTGGTTGGATCTTTCTATGGATTTGGTATCAGGGTAATGTCTGCTTCCAGAAATGAGTTTGGGAGTATTGCTTGCCTTTTGGTTTCATTAAAGAGTTTGAGGAATAGTGGCACCACATATTCTCTAAAGTTCTTGTAGAATTCAGTAGTGAATCTATCAGGACCTGGACTTTTCTTTGTTGGTAGTTTTTAAATTTTTGCTTCAATTTCATTGACTGATATTGGGTTATTTACAATTCAAAAAATCTTTTTTGGTACCAGGAATTGAGCTCAGGACCTTATATTTGCCAGGTAGATGTTGTGCCACTGAACTGTATTCTCGGCCTCTATTTAGAATTTTTATATCTTCTTTATTCAGCTTTCATTGTTCATATATATCTAGGATTCTGTGCACTTTTTCTGCTTTTTTAATATTACTAAAATATAGGTCTGAAAGTAGGTATTAATGATCATCTGAATTTCTGTAGGATCCTTTGTGGTTTCCCCTTTTTCATTCCTAGTTGAATGGATTTAAGTCTTTTATTTCGTTTTTTTGATAAGGTTGGCTAAGGGCTTGTTACTTAAATCTTTAAAAGAACCAACTCTTCAATTCATTGATTCTTTGCATTGTTTTCTTAGTCTCCATTGTATTAATATCTGCTCTTACATTTATAACTTACTCCCGTGTATGAGCTTTGGGTTTGACTTCATCTTTTTCTAGAAACTTGAGGTTCAATATTAAGGTGTTTGTTTGAGCTTGTCGTGCTTTTCTGAGGATTTTATTTTATTATTATTATTATTATTATTATTATTTTTTTTTTTTTTTTTTGGTGATGAGGTTCAAACCCAGGGTTTTTCTGCTGTGGGAATTCAACACCAGAAATTTCTCTCATAGGACTGTTTTCATGGTGTTCTGTAAGTTCCAGTATAGCATTATTGTTTAATTGTAGAAATTGTTTAATTTCTTCTTTAACTTCATCTGTGACCTATTGGTTGCTCAGGAAATTATTTAATTTCCATGTGGTTATGAAGTTTTTGTAATTTCTTTTGTCTTTGAGTTCTGATTTTGTTACACTATGATCTGATAATATACACGTGGTAATTTCAGTTCTTTTGCATTTACTTAAGCATGTTTTATGAGCTAGTATGTGGTCTATTTTGGAAAATGTTCCATGTGCCACTGAGAAGAATGTGTATTCTGCTGTTGTGGGTTGGAACACTCTGTAGACATGTAGTAAGTCAGTGTGTTGAAAAGTTCAGTTCGGTTGTAATATTTCATTGTAATTTTTTTTTGTCTAGTTGATCTGTCTATTTGTGGGAATGGGGTATTATAGTCCCCCATGACAGTTGTATTAGTGCTTGATTTTCCATGTCTTTTAGTATTTATATTTAGGTACATTGGTATTTGATGCATATATATTTATGATTGTTAATCTTCCTCTTAGGTTGTTCCCTTTACAAGGATATAGTGACCTTGTTTGTCTCTCTTAATCAATCTTGGCTTGAAACCCACTTTGTCTACAAATAGAGTAGCTACTCCTGCTCTTTTTCCAAGTCTTTGCCACTTGGAGTATTGTTTTCCATCCCTTGACTTTCAGTCTATGAATTTCTTTTCAAATTAAATGTGTTTCTTGTTTGCAGCGTATTGTTGGATCGTGCTTCTTGATCCATTCTGTCAGTCTGGTTTCTTTTGATTGGTGAATTGAGACTGTTACTGTTGATTGTTATAACTGATATGTATTGACTTATCTTTGTCATGTTATTTTCCTGTTATTGGGCCCACACACAAACGTTTAATTGTTTGCTTTGCCTGGTGGATTCATTCTGTTTGTTTTCATGGAGTTGTAATCCTTGTTATGTCTTTATAGAATGTCCTTTGGAGTATTTTGAAGTGCTGGTTTGGAGTTTATGAATTTCCTGAGGTATTCTTTGTCCTGGAAGTATCTTAATTTTCTTTCAATTTTGAAAGTTAGTTTTGCAGTATACATCAATCTAGATTGGAAGTTGTTTTCTTTTAGGGATTAAAATAGTTACTCCAAGATCATCTTGACAGGAGGGTTTATGTTGAGTCGTCTGTCATTCTGATGGGCTTTCCTTTATTGGTGATTTGTTTCTTTTCTCTTAACAGCTTTTAATATTCTATTCTTGTGTTGAATTTCTGGAATCTTGACTGTGATATGCCTTGGTGTAGAATTTTGTTTTTTTTTTTGATCATGGCTATTTGGAGTTCTATATCCCTCACTTAACAGTGTGTCAATTTCTTTTTCCCTGCCAAGGAAGTTTTCTGTCATACTGTCTGTGAATAAATTTTTTTATTTATTTGCACTATCTCCTGCTTTTTCATTGACTTCATTCAATCGTATGTTATTCTTTGCATCATCTAGCAACTGCTGGATTGATTTCATGTGTTCTCTTACTAATTTTAAGACATCCTTCTTTTCATGATCACTAACTGCAATTCTGTCTTCTATATGTGAGATTCTGTCTTCACATTGGCTCATTCTTCTCTATATGCTTTCAGTGAATTTTTTTTGTTCTCCTATGTGTCTGTCTGAATCTGTTTTATGGATTCCATGTCTTTCTTATGTTGAGTATGCATGGTTTCTATCATTTTTCTAAGCTCTTCTATTTTTTTTTTATTTTTATCTGCTCTAGAGTCCCTAAGCATGCTTTCATTATGGTCATTATCTCTGTAGTTGTCTTAGAAATTATTTCTGATTTGAATTTTATCTAGAGCCTCATTCCTTTGCTTTGTTGTTACTACTTCAGAGAGGCCAGGGAGGTGGCTTTTGTATTGTCTCACCTCACTGCCCCTTGTGTTTGCCTTTATGACCTGGAGTTTTGGGGTTGCATCTTGTTTAGTACCTTCTCATTTTCTTTTCTTCCTCTTTTTTTTTTCAGTTAAATTCCTGGTTTGATGCTTGTAAATTGCCTGTGTTGAATAGCTTTATTGGTAGTATTTAAAACCTTTAGGAAATGACTATTTTTCAGAGCCATCTTATAGTGATAGCTGGCTTTTGGGTTTTGAATCTGTTCCAAGATCCCACCCCTTCAGTTTATTGGGGATGGGAAGTTGCTGCCTACTTGGCTCAGCCTCGGTTCCTTGGCCCTGGCCTGTAGTATTGTTTTTGACACTTAGGAGATCTCAGTCTTGGCATACCAGGAAAAACAGCTGCTTAGTGTAATTATGTCACTTCAGCTAACGTTGTACAATCAGAAATAACAATAGCATCAATTGCAGCCTAGAAAATGATAAACTGATATAACAATTAATTTGCCACCTTTAAGCGCCGCCTGCCTCTTTGTTCCGCCTTCTCTGTTGAAGTTTCTCTGTTTGCTCTCCCTGTGGGCTTTATTTCTCACTTGAGATCCTTCCTGAGTCCC
>RJWM01018592.1:0-40712 GCA_004363535.1 Dasyprocta punctata
GCTTTTGAAGAGTCGACTCTCCTGTTAAGACTCAGTTGTCTCATCTGAAATGTCAGGGGAGCTGCTGAATGCAATGTTGATCTCATGGCACCTAACACAGTAAACATTTAGCACACAGTAAGCATCTACTAAATGCTAATTATTTTTATTAGAACTGAAAGAAATTTATCATTAGTATCTATGAAATATTTTCCCCCACCTCTATCAATCTCCCCACAGTCCCCTACTTTATATATTTAGAAGTCTTCCCTTAAGAGACACAAAATATCTCTTTATGAGAAGCACAAGAGAAGTATTTTGCTTGTTCTAAAAAAAAAAAAAAAGTATGTTATCTACTGTGCTAGTCAGCTTCCTTTCACTGTATTAAATACACGAGATGATGAACTTACAAAGAGGAAAGGTTTAGCTTGGGATATGGTTTTGGAGGTTCCAGTCCATGGTCAGTGGACCCACTGCTTTTAGGCCTCTGGGGAAGTTGTCAAATGGCAATGTGGAAAGGGTATGGTGCAGCAAAATCACTCACACCAGGGACGGGAAGCAAGAGAGCAAGGAGGTAGGAGGGACCCTCCTGGGACACCCACACACATACCCTGGAGACTCCATTCTTAAACATCTACCACCTCCCAAATGCTGGAGGATAAAGATCTTGTGAGGCATATAAGATCCAAAGTATAGCACTTGCTCACCAAAATCGCTTGATAGCTTCATCCAGAGATAAAATGATTCAAAAACACTAAAGTACATTTTCAGGAGATATATTAATACACAAATGCAGCATAAGATGTGAGTTTTTCAAAGAAAAGTTTTAGCAATGGGGTTGCTGAAATGAGATCTCAAATGCTCAGAACAAAACAGAAGCTGACAATTATATATACAATTTTATAATGTATAGGAAAAACAATTCATAGTGTATAGGAAAAACTAACTCATGTTGTCATAAAGAAGAATATTTATCTAGTTTTATGGTTGGCTATTCAACAATTGTTCCTGCTCCACTCTTACTGAGACAGAACTGATGAAAACAGAACAAGAACCATTTTTCTCATCTGAGTCAAGGCAAGGTGACCCAAAAAACAACCTCGAAAGCTGGCCAGAGCCCATCCTCAGCCAAAAACAGCAGAGCAAGAATTCTATGTGCCCATCCCCTATACCCTGCTGATTTTCTCCTGCAGGAGTAAGGCCAGTCCACATTCAAGATCAAGTTTCTGCCAGTACAAGCTGTTAACAGGAGTCCACATTCTCTTGCAGGTACAGATTCAGGGAGCTCAGAGCTAAGGAAGGGAAACAGCTTGAAACTTCCCATTTCTGCCAGGTACAGTGATACATTCCTGTAATCCCAGTACTCTGGGAGGCTGAGGCAGGAGGATCACAATTCCAGAACCCAGCTTGGGCAACTCATTGACTTGGTGAGATCCTGTCTCTAAATAAAAACTAATAAAAGGGCTGTAGATGTAGCTCAGTGTGAAGGCCTTAGCTTCAGTCCTGCAAGAAGAAGAGGGAGAAGAAGAAGAGGAAGAGCAAAAAGAAGAGGAGGAGGAGGGAAAAAAGAAGAGGAAAAAAGAAGAAGGAAAGAGGAGGAGGAGAAGAGGAAGAAGAAGGAGGAGAGGAAAGGGAAACGGAGAAAGAGTTACAAAACAGACAGCATGAACTTAGAGGTAATGATGCTAGGTTTCATTAAGAAGAGGTAGCTCTTTGTAGGTTTAGGTTTTATTTTTTTATGAGGTCAAAGAAAGTAAAGTTATAAAACTACAGCTTTAATGCATTTTTATAATATCAAATATTTAATCAATATTCAAAATTTTGATTTGTTTTAAAAATGTTTTATAGCAGCTTTTCCCCTCCTAACCAGGATCCAATCAAACTCATACATCTGCATTGGAGCATTCAGCCTCTCTAGTTATTTTAGTCCAGAGTAGCAGCCCCATTTTTGTTTCAATGATACTGACTTTTTGAAGGGTCAAGATAGTTGTCTTGTAGCAGGGCCCACATTCCTGGTTTAGCTGTTTATTTTGTATTTGACCATATTCTGCTAGCACAGTATAGTCTGAATGTGTATGTTCACTTGCTGAACTCATCGGTGATGAGACGGCATTAGAAGGTGAAGGCTTCGGTAGGCAATTGGTCATGAGGGTGGGCCTTTATGAATGAGATTAGTTCCTTTTCAAATGAGGCCTCAGAGAGCTCCCTTCTCCTTCCATCGTCTGAGGACACAAGGAGAAGTTGTCATCTCTGAAAAAAAAGGGTAGGCTCTCATCAGATTTTGGATCTACCAGCCCCTTGATCTTGGCCTTTCCCATCTCAAGCACAATGAGAGACAAACTTTTTTTTATAAGCACTTGGACTAAGGGATTTGGTTCTAGCATCCCCAAGAGACTAAGACACCCTCTATTTCCTATAAACTGTGTAAGGGGTTGCTTAGATCCAGACTAAATGTTCTTGGAAAGAGGATTTTATTGATGACATCATGTACTTCATATTACTTCACATCAATAAATAAATCAGGTTGTGTCACCATTACTGAATTTAAGGGTAATCACTTAAGGGCTGGGGTGTAGGTCAGTGGTAGAGCACTTGCCTAGCACGTACAAGGCCCAGGGTTCCATCCACAGCACTTGAAAAAAAAGTGATCATTTGACTTTGAGGGTGAGCACCAGATTTCTCCATTGTAAAATACAAGTGTGCTGTTTTCCCTTGTCAGTATATGCACATATATGTAGTTATATATATTTCTCTGGTGCTGTGTCAATATGCAATTTCATGACAACCCTTCTGTTTGGTAGCTGGTTTTTGTTGTTTTGTCTGTCATCGATCTCGTTATCATTGAAGTCTGCTCAGAACATTTAGACTTAGGGTTGAGAATCCTGTGATTCTCCCCTACTTCTCTCCCTGGTTTGGACGCACTTTAAGCCCATGGCACAGATGTACCAGCGAACAGGCCGTACTGTATCCTTGGTGCAGTCATAGAATTCCATCAGACAGGAGATGGCCGGGACTCACTCACTACCCAGAATCCTAAGAACAGTGCTAATCATTGGTAGAACTATCATGCTTTGTATGTTTTTTTTTTGTTTTTTTGTTTTTTTTGTAACAGGGATCAAACTCGCAACCTTGCACTTGTCAGGCAGGCGCTTAAGCCACTGAGCTAAATCCCTGGCCCTATTTTTTGAGACAGGGTCTCACTATGTAGTTCAGGCTGGCCTTGAACTCACTTTGTAGCCCAGGCTGGTCTCAAACTCACAGTGATTCTCCTGCCTCAGCCTCTTGAGTGCTGGGATTAAAGGCGTGCACCACCATGCCTGGTTTATCATACTTTTTAATTTTTATTTCACCAATGTTATTTTTGTGTGTGTAAGAGCAAAACAGTGAGTGCTGAAGGCTTACCAAAAAAACCAGGCACAACCAGTTGTATCTCTTGTAGTTAATTCTTCTGACATTTACTTCCACATTTCTGTTGTTTGTTGATTTAGTTTGGTATTTTTGAAGCAGGGTCTTGCTATGTAGTTCAGGCTGGCCTTGAACTCACTATGTAGCCCAGACTGGTCTCAAACTCACAGCTATCCTCCTGCTTCAGCCTCCTAACCATGCTCAGCTAATATTTCTAAATACTACACAGAGACCAGTTGATTTTAACATTTGAGGCATTTTTCTGATGTCCTGTTATAACAGATGAGGCGTGGCTGTTTGTCCTTTTCTTCATATTTAAAGAGAAGTGGAAACAGGTGAGCATGCTGAATTCTGACAGCAGCAGGCCCTACAACAACTTGCTGAAGGTCACGGGACAGTGGCACAGACCCCAGGGCACAAGGCCAGGGGCCCCACAGTGCCTGTCTTCAGGTCAGAGCACTGGGGAGAAGCAATCCTGCCCCACAGTCACTGGCATGACGCTGGTGATTTGTTTCTTGTTTTACTATGTTGTTGAAAATCATTAAAACTCAGCACATTGAACTATTCTTACAGGGAGAATTACCTTGAAACTAACTGGAATAACTCAATTTTAAAAAGGATTGCAGCATAAAGAATTTTTCCAAGTAGTTCCCTCCTCCTTCCCTCCCTCTCTATCCCTACCCTCTCTCCCTCTCCCTTTTCCACCTTTTTGGTTGCTGGGGATTGAATGCAGGGCCCTGCTCTACCATGAAATGCCTCCCCAGCCCCAAGTTAGTTAATTTCACTCTCTGTCTCTCTCTTTTTCCCTCTTCTCTTTCTTTTCTCAGGTGTCTTTTTGTCTGTTTGCTCATTTGTTTGTTTTGGTGTGGAGTCTCACTGTGTTGCCCAGGCTGGTCTCTAGGTCCTGGGTTCAAGCACTCCTCCTGCCTCAGCCTTTCAAGTAGCCAGGACTACAGATGTACACCACTGCTTCTGACTCCCAATAATCTCTTCATCAGCAATAAAGAAAAGAAAATTCTAGGTGTAAGAAAATAACTGTTATAAATACAGATGAACAAACATGTCTGAAAATGCATGTGAGACCTCCTGAAGTTATGTAGGCTTAGAACCTGGCGTTGGCCTTACAGAATTGCAGTATCTGATGCTAGGTCAAAAAAAGAGAAGGTTAAATTATGAATATTTTGCACAGACTTCCACTTCATTGATAATGTCTCAAAACATACTGCTTAATGGTAATGTTAATTAGATCATGTTATCTATACATTTGAAATGAACTGGTAATCAATCATAGATGAGATCACATTATAAAGAGACAAAATGAGAGTACTGGACATAAGTAAAAGTTAAGTGAAAGCATTCATACAAGGGAAGGAACTTTACATCTAAGAGGATTTTGATTCTCTAGGCTAGTTTTCAGGAATATTTGAAGCAAATGGATGAAAAAATTAAATATTATTCTTCACTTAGAACCTTTCAAATTGGTGAATCTTCTATTCAGTACTCAAGAATTTCTCCAGCCAACTTCCCTGGACAGAAGGCTCTTAAATTTATTGGCAAATTACATAGTTTTGTGAACTTTCCAACAATTTCATTTCTCTGTTTCATGGCTGCTATCTTTGGGCCTTTTATTTTTAATGCATTTCAACTATGTTGTAAAAAAGGAAAAGAAAAAGAAATTCAAACTAGCTATTTTGATTATTTGTTAATAGGTGGGACAAAGTATACTCAGTTTTGTTTTGAATTAGCTCCAACTTCCAAATATTCATGTACACTCGCTAGTAGAAGAACTATCTAGAGAAGTGAAGTTACTCTCTGTAGTCAGAATAATTCCTGACCCTGCACTGGCATTCCCCTCTGAGCCCGGCCCCTGGAACAGAGCCCTGGGACTGGCTGAGCCAGAGCAGCCTCTCCTCACGCCTCTTCCCTCCACGTGGTGAGCATGGGTGGCTCCGGCAGGAAGAGCATGTTTGCGGGGTGGCGGGAGGGGGGGGTGTCTAATAACCTTGGTGTGAGATCTAACATTGTTGAATTTCAGTTTACTCGTCTGAAAATGAAGCTGACCATACATATTCATAAGTTGCTGGGGCAGAATATGTGAAATAACAGAGGCATAAAAGCCAGCAGCACAATGTGATAGATAAAACCCCAGGGTTTGGAGTTGGAGTTGAACAAGTTGGGCCCACATCCCAAACTTGCTTCTTCACATCTGTGTGTCTGCCAATAGATTACTTATCTTCTCCAAGGCCCAGTTTTCCTGTCTGCAAAATACAGAACATAAACCTAATTCTTATTCATTCATTCATTTATTTTGTGGTGCCAAGGATTGAACCCAGGGCCTCATGCATACCAGGCAGGTGCCCTGCCACTCCCAAGCCACATCCCCAGCCCTGATGTTATTTTTAAAGGCTGAATGGCACAGCTTTATTTAAACTACTATCATTAGGCCAATTTAGACTAAAAGCTAGAACCTGAGTAAGCCCACTTGTGAGTTTCTCAGGTCAATAATACTACACACCTAGTAAGGGCAGAGATATGCTTACCACCAATATTCAGTTATGAGAAAAGAAAATCAAAGTTATACATATACAGAATATAGAGCACCAAACATTGACCTTAAATTTCCTTTCCATGACACAAAGAATTTTATTCTTTGCTTCCTATACACACAGCTGTATAGAAGACAAAGTAGAGAACCCAAAGAGGGTAATATACAGAACTTCCATGAGAAGATTTCAGTCTAGACACAGGCTAAGGTATCCACATACACCAGAAATAATAATGGTAAGGACGCAAACCCAAGTCTCTGGAGATGCTGTGGTTTGATTTAAGAGGGGTGAGAACCTGTGTGGCTTCCAACTTTCTAGCTACAGGTTGCCACTCCCCACAGGAAGCTAGAATGATACTAACAGCCACAACCCATTCCCAGACACCTCCATTTCCAGCCATGTGTGGTAGCAAGCTGCTGGAATTTGGTCAGGGTACGAACATACATCAAACAAACTCCAGCAGAACCCACACCGATAGGAGTCTATGTGAATACAAAATAACAAAGAAACAAAATTATAATAGAAAATAAGAATGAAGCAGGGGAGAAATGCTAAATATTTGTTAAAGTTGATCTTGACACAGTCTCACGAGTCACATGGGGAGTTCTCAGCTCAGGAATTATGGTGACTCCAAGCCACACCTTTCTTCTGTGCTCCAGCCCCCCAACATGTGGGCATCTCCACCTGGGGACTCAAATGTCCACCTTTGCTGCTCCTCGCCTTCCCCATGCTGTAGAATGCACACGCTTCCTCCCAACATTGCTAGAAGTGGAAAAGAATCCTTCTCCTCCCTAGTTTCTGCATAGGCTGTCTTGCAGTTGGGTCTCACCATGTCTAATCTCCATTCTCCAGACTGCTGCCACAAGGAGAATCCCCTGAAAGATAAAATCTGAGCTCCTTTTAGCACAGTATTCAAGGGTATCATTATCTGGCCCCAGCTACTGTCTCACTTGAACTCCTGTGCTCTTCCCTTGAACTTTGCATTCTGCCAACATCTAATTACCTCTGAGATCCTTGAGCCTCCCCTGCTTAAGGGCCTCCCACCATGCGGACAACCTAGAATCATCGACTCCTCCTGCCAGCTGAAGTTCAGTTGTGTCTCTACTCTCTTTCTGATGTCTTTCTATGTGCAGTGATGCTGCCCTGGGTGCTATACCATATCAGGATGGCTTTGTGCCCACAAACTGTAAGACAGAATCCCCTTACTACATCTCCTCTCCAGCATGGCACACAAACAAAAATTCGTTGAATAATTACTGTTATGGTTTATATCTAGATGTCCCCCCAAAGCCTCATGTGATCATAGGTTGGGCTTTTTCAGAGATGGCTGGATCTTAAGTATGTGATGCTGGTATTAAGGGTGTGTGATTACTAAATAATTCCACTGATTGGTCTGGCACTATCCTAATCCTGGTATCCTTGGCAGAGTATAAAAGGGGCAGAAAGAAGCTGCTAAAGTCCCTCTTGCATGCTTTGCTACCTTCTGCCCACCATGAACTGTTTCTCTTCTGCAGTGCCTGTCTGTGATCCACCCTGCCTTGGAGCCAGCTGATGATGGACTGAAACCTCTGCAAACTGTGAGCTAAATAAAACTTTCCTTCTTTAATGTTGAGTGTTGGGTATTTTCTCTCAGCAACAAGAAAAGAACAATGACTAAACCTTAAAGCAAGGAAACAAAGAAGCAATATCTTTCAGTTAAAACCAACAAGTTTGAAGAAATTCACTGCAAGCATTTGTTGTTTAACAACAGAGTTTGGGGAACTTGGATGGAATATTTTCTATTGGTTTATCCTTTCTCTGAATCTGTAGAAATATTCAGTCTCTCGGGGCAAAGAAACAAACTGTACTTGTTTAAATGAAATAAGCCCCATGACATGACTGGAATTTACCCAGTTTTGAGCTCTTGTCAGCTGATGCTCAAAATTTTTTAGAATATTTACAATTTTCCCTCTTAACTACTAAACAACAAAAGAACTAACTAACTAACTAACTAAATAAATAAATAAAACCATCACAAAAGCAGACCCAGCAAAATATCAGAGATTTAGCACTAACATAATTCTGAGAACTTTGGAAATTACTTTCAAAGCCCGTGTATGAGGTGGGGATGTCCTGAAACTGTCAAAAGTGGTCCCTTTCTTGGCACCCCTTGAGAAAGTGGGCGACACACAGATTCATGCTCCAAGTAGTAGGGCTGAACTCTAAAATCCCCAAGTTCTGAGTATTTGGTTAATTGCAATAACTTGCTTTCTATGGGAATTAACAGAAACCATCTGCCTAATGATAAAGCCAAGCTCTGCAATTATTGGAGGAAAAATGTGCCATCGTCAGCATAAGAAAGCCTTATTGAGGAAGCCTGCTAGACATGTGTATTTTTTTATAATTAAAGCCAATCGCATTCATTAATTTATAAATGGTGTTTTGATCAGCTGCCTTTATTTTTTATTTATCAGTGCCACCCATGTTAATATGCACCTATGCAACCTTCAATTTTAAACTTACAGGAGTTTAAATGACTATAATTGTACAGACAGCTGTGATCATGCCAGAGTGCTGAGGTACTCATGAGAAAAAAGGAAGATGGAGAAAGAAATGTCAGCTGTGAATGACATATCTGCCGCCTTCTGAGTCTGATACCAGTGGCTCCCAGGAGCTCCTTTCCTTTCTAGCAAACAGGAATTTGGCAGCAAGTCACCTAGCAAGCTTCCTTTGACTAGGTTGTCCTCGAGGTCCGGGTGATGCTCACCGTGGTTCTGCAGGCAGACAGGGAGGGTCCTGGGAAAACAGGTGGCTTTTGTTGCACAGAGGCCTGCAGAATAGGGGAAGACAATATATCCCCTCCAAAGGCCTGTAAACATTGACCCACCCATAGAGGACAAGGGTGCCATCGCTGTGTGATGGCAAATAAATAAAGCAGGAGAGCAAAGAAAAGAGAAACACACAAGCGTGAGCTGACTGCTTGAAACTGGTCTCTGCTCACTGTGTGTGGCCAAGGGAGGAGGAGATGTTTATTTGGACATGTTTCCTTCTGAAAGGAAGCCAGTGGACTGTCCGCTTTTGAATGGGTCCAGTGCTAGAGCTCATTTACTTTCTATATGCAAAGTCCATGCAGTTATTTGCCAACTTCAAAAAAGATTTTGAACTTTTAAAGCCAGTTGATACAAAGGAGCTGATCAACATTACTCCAGCCCAGCACACACACACACAAATTGAACAGAAAAACAAGAACACCCCAAAACCAAAACTGCACTTTATTCTTACAATGATAAAAATAGTAACCATGTACTGCAGTCTTCATCTGACAGTCTGACATGGTTTCAAGAAGATGGACTGGAGCTGGATGTGATGGTGCTTGCCTGTGACCCTAGCTACTCTGGAGGCTGAGGCAGGAGGATCACAAGTTTGAGACTGGCTTGGACAATTTAGTGAGAACTCGTCTCAAGATTAAAAAAAAAAAAAAAAAAAAAAAAAGCAAAGCCAGACGTGGTGGTACACACCTGTAATCCCAGTACTCTTGGAGGCTGACACAGGACTTCAAATTTGAGCCGTGCCTACTGGGAAATTCAGCAAGTGCCTGTCTAAAAAACAAAAACAGTGGGAGATTAGCTCAATGATAGAGCACTTGCCCACCACGTATAAGACCCTGAATTTGATTCCCAGCGCTGCTAAAAAACAAAACAAAAAAAACCAACAAACAACAAAAACAAAAAAAAACAAAGAAAAAGAAAAACATGGATTGTATAAATTATAATACTGACCCAGATCTCCATTAATTACTCACTACCTGTATACACACATTCAAGAAAGTTATTTACTATCATTATACTTTATTTTCTATTTCTATAAAATGGGAAAAAAATAGCATCTGCCATGGGGGGTTGTGAGAATTCAATAAGATAACACATGAAAACTGCTTAGTCCAGAGTCTGGATCACAGCAAGTGCTCCACAAAGGTAAGTGGTACTTGTTATTTTAAAAATTTAAAAAACTCTTTTAGTACATATTAATTATACAGAACATGGGGCTGGCTGTATATTCCTACAGTCCCAGCACTTAGGGAGCTGAATGAAACAGGAAGGTGGTCAGTTTGAGTCCAGCCTGGGCTACACAGTGAGACCCTGCCTTAAAAACAAAACACAAAAATGTCCCAATTATACAGAATAACGCATTTCACTGTGGCATGTCCCTGTGTGCATAAAACATACTTCGATCATAATCACCCCCACTCCTCTCCTTTAGTCCTCCCCTTCGAATAGCCTTGTATTTGTTATTTTTATTCTTACTATCATTATGGACCACATCATACTATGGAACAGCAAGGAGTCCTCTGGCATGGCCACACGGCCCCAGCCTGGTGAAGGCATTTCTCCTCTTTACCTTTGAAAGGGTCTGGAGGACACAGTGACCAGGTAGCCTGTGAGCAGGACTAGCAAGCAGCACTGGGATGGAGACTGTGTACAACAACTCTGTTGTAAATGTGAGTCAGACATAACTGAACAGGGAAGGAATAGGGAAGTAGTCTCTTAGAATGTGAATATGTATATTGTCACCCTCACATTCTGAGAAAAACATTTTTTCTCAAAGTATGTGCAGTGCTGCTAAAAGGCAGATTGGCTCCAGAATAAGAGACATGAGTGCCTCCCAGCCCCATTGTCCACCAGAGCAAGGTCACCTTGGGCCAGTTACTTAGCCTGAGCTGCAGCTTCCTCATCACTTAGACACCGCTAAGAGCAGGAAATCTGACTGCCATGGGATGACAGTGCCCACTGCACAGCAGGTAAGCAAGTGGCCTTCAGGGGAAACACTGTGGGGCTTCCGGCCTGATTCTGCCAATTTCCTCCAGTGACCTGGGGCAAATCTGTCTCAATTTCTGCCTCTGAAAAATGGGGATGATGAAAACCCTCATCAGGTTGTGATGAGCATTAAATAAGTGGGTAATAAGCCAGGTGTGGTGGTGCCACCTGTAATCCCAGCACTTGGGAGAGGGAAGAGGATGGCAAGTTCGAGGCCAGACTGGGCTACATAAATGAGTTCAAGGTCAGCTTCCACTTACAGTAAGACCCTGTCTCAAAAATAAATAAAAATTTAAAAAATAAAAATAAAAAAATATTAAAACAAAAAAACAAAAGGAAAGAAAAATATTACAAGGGGCCTTATAACTGATTCATCTTGCTTACTGTGAAAATTAAGAGAGAATGCACAGAAGCCTTGCATGTAAGTAAGTGTTCATAATGCAGCAGCTGTTATTCTTATTGTAAAGGAATTAGAAAAAAAAAAGAGCAAAACCAGAAAAAGAACCCATAATTTCAAAGTGGAAACTTTCAGAATTAAGTAAAGGCCTATAAAAATGATCAAAATAGTAGAAAGATTATTTCCAAGAAAACTATGGAAGTTTCCTTAATTATCGTTTTAAAAGGAGACCAGGACAGGAAGCAGGAGACGACTTACACTTTTTCCTCTCTGATGGGTTAACAGTTAAAAGGAGGAACTGGAAACCTATATGAAATCAGAAGCATCACTTGAAGTGAATCGAATTCCCACTAGAAAAGAAGTTTCAAGTTTAAAAAAGACTTTTAGTTAAACCCAAGTGAACAGAGGTAGAATATTTGTTAGAGCCAACAAAGTCTAGTTCTATTCAAGGAGGCAGTTGTAAAACACAGCACTTTCCCCTAAAACAGGGCTCAGCTTCCCTTCACCAGCCTGTCCCCTAAGCATTCAGCAATACTATGGAAACTCTTCAAGTCTGAATAAAACAAATATACCTCGAAGTTTCTTCTACACAGAATACCTTAGAAAATAGTGCAGTGCTCATGTGGGTGAGATAAAACCTGTTTAAAAGCGTAATTGTAGGTGGGGAGCGTGAAAAAAAAATCTTTGAATTTCTTTAGAATATGTAAATCCTATTAGAATATAAAGGAAAATGAAAGAAACTGAGCCCAGCAACATTGTTTTATTATTAAATAGCATTACTATGTTCTTATATGTGGAAAACAATAATCTTAATATGAGAGTATAAAGTCAGCTTAGCAATGTTTCTTTTCATTGCTTTTCTTATTCCCCACCTTTAAGATTTAAAACCTTTCACAACATACCCGAGTGCTACATGCACATAATTAATTTTTTCTTACAAGGCAACACAAAGCTCTTTATTCTGATGCTCTGTCAAATTTCAAAAGACACAAGAGTTTAGGACTGAAAATGTTTTCATGATGGGATTTCATGGCTTAACACGAAACATTGAAATATAACAAATGTCTATTTGTAAGCTCTAATACATTCTAAATATTTTAACAGTAAAAAATACAGGTAACATTAAGGAACACTTATAAAAGCTATCCCTCTAGATTCCTTCTGGAATGACCACTATTTCCATAGTATAGCATTTTCCGTATGTGCTATTGGTCATTTAGCATTAGCAATAACCTCACTCCTAACCTCAGTCCCTATATAAACCTCCTATTATTCTAATGGCCCAGAGCGTAAAAAGAATTACACCTTTCACTATTTAATCAACAAATTTGATTTTCTTTGCAAATAGCCTGGGGTTAGGTCTGTAATATTATGAATCTCTTAATTCTGCTTTGAAGGTAAGCAAACATTTACTACCCTACTCAAGGGCTGAATACAATCCATATTCTTTTCTGAGATTGTGGCATAAAGCCCTATTGATTATGTTCAAGTGGCCACTTACAATGTCGCCTTAAGCAACTGCTTTTGAATTCACTGAATAAGGTTTTCGAGCCTTGGCAGAAGCAAAAAGCTACAGTTTTCATCACAACCCTGCCCCAGTTTAAAAGGGTTCAATGGCTTCCCAGGGTTCAGGATGAAGCCCTAAATTCTTGAGGCAAGACACACATTTCAGCATGATTTATCCAAATACCATGGGGGGGGGGACAGGGACATCTGGCTATTCCGCCTCCCCACTTCCTTACTAGACAGGCTTGTCTTTTCTCTCCCTAGTAATATGACCCCCAAAGCCACCACAGCAAGAACTAACACCATATATATAGGGGTGCAAACATTTACCCTTATGATTACTCTATGTGAGGTGCCATTAAGACCCTCATTTTACAAAAGAGGCTTTGCAACTTGCCTGAGATCACTCAGTTGGGAACTGTCTGGTGTCACAGTCAGGATTAAAACACACGGCATCTGGTCGCAGGTCTGTGCACTTGCATTGGGTTTTGACCCTTATTCAGAGAAGGATCAATAAAAAGCTGGGTCTCCAGAGCTGGGGATATAGCTCAGTGGCAAAATACCTGCCTGGCAAGTGCAAGGTACTGAGTTTGATTCTTGGTACCAACAAACAAACAAAACAAAACACAAAAAATCTGGGCCTCCAGACATCTTTATCAAGTGACTGAACAAATGAGTTATATCATTAGTTAAGAAGTTTGTACAGACTATTATGGTTTGAATCAAATTGTCTCCCAAAAGGCTCAGAGGTGGGGCTTTTGGAAGGTGATTAGAGTGTGATGGAACTAACCTCATCGATGCCTCATCAGTGGATTTTGTCAACTATTCACAAATGTCTAGCCTCTGTTCAACAGATACTTCTGGACACTCATGCAAGATGACCAGGTGAGAGAGGGCCAGTGCTCTGCCCTCAGCAAGTTTAAAGTTCACTGCAGGTCACAGACCGAGGAAAAGCCCATTCATTTCTACCCGAGCAATGACTGCTGGGTGCTACTTGGTGACAGGAGGACATGCAGTATGCAGGATTCGAGACAATGTTGAATTCTCTGATGATAAAGCCCTTTTGTGGACTGGCCGGGAACAGTGGAATGAAGAGTTACACATGCGTTTGCCAAATAAACCAAAGGCCGGAAGCAAGCTAACTGCACTCAGCCACATCTTCTGGACAATGCCTTTCAAATTCTAAATAACTTGCAAACTCAAGTATTTCACTTCTCTCGCATGTGCTAGAGCAGTAGATAATCTCTAGTTTGTAGCCTATCTTCTCAATGGATGTTTCCCTTAAAGATGGGGCAATGGATAATCAAAACAGCAGCACTCAGGAGGCAGAGGCAAGAGGATCATGAATTTGAGAGGAGGCCAGCCTGGGCTACAAAGTGAGATCCTGTCTCAAAACCAAAAACATAAACAAGTTTGGAGTCAGAAGAACTGGTTCTCTCCTTATTTTCTGCCCATGCACAATTCAGGGAACCCTTGAGTTATTACAAATTCCAAGGTTTCTGTGGTAGTCATTTAGTTTTTATATGAAAGTCAAGTAAAAATTTCAGGTTTCATGAATCAATGCAAAATTTTTCTTTACATTTATAAAAGCTCCTTAAATATACACTACTAGGGTACTCATTCCAAAACATCACAAGCTTTTTTAAATCAAAAAGTGCACTGCTTTGACATGTTACAATAAGAAACTGTCACTTTTGAAATTTGATTAGACAATTTAATAGCAGTCTGGAGTCATTAAACTTGGCTTTTCAAGAGACACTTTCCAGGCTTAGTTTCTGGCATGTTGGAATATTGACAGTGTCCAAACAGGCTTCCAGGTATGATTGTGTCTCTAGAGATGGGCCAAATGCAAGGCACACACCCATCAGCAATGTGTCTCAGTATTGTTTAAACATGCCAGTAAAGCTTCAAAATAAAATATGCTGATTTGCATAAATAAAATGCAATAATTACCTCTTAGATTCTTGCATTCTTTGGTGAGAAAAGTAAATGATACTCTGTGAAATACTTATGCCACTTTAATTTGAAAGGAATACACAAAAAGCATTTCATAATTATTCTCTTTGTCCATTATTACTATTAGGAGTGAAAACTGTAGGGAACAACCAATAATTTGTTAGTGGTGTGTGTAGCAGAGAAATGCCAAGTTAATTAAAACAAACCAAAAAAAAAAAAAAAAAAGGGCACAATGTTTCCAAAGATTTACTACCATTTTATTGAAGGGCAAACTTTAAAATTCCAGATGTGAAATCGCCTCAGGAGAATTCCGATGCTGTTGTGGAAAATGCAGCAGAGGCGGAGGGTCTCCGACACGAGATTACTTGTCGGCGTCCCCAGCCACTCTGCCCTGGGCTGGCCGTGCCAGCTGGGGATGGACGCTGGACCACAGCTGGCGGGTGGAGGCTGCCCACTGCCTTGGGTTACTGGACAACAAAGCAACACTGTTTGAAAGTCTTCTTACAGAAAGTAATAAAGTATTCTTCCTTGGCTTTTATGACCTTATTGTCTTCTAAACAACTTCATTTTCCTGTAAAGAAGCTAGGGCTGAAATAGATGTTGTTTTTTGGGGGGGATGGTTGTGGTACTAAGGACTGAATGCAGGGGCTCACACATGGTAGGCAAGTGCTCCTTGATAACAGTACAGATGTCAGTCAAGAGGTGCTACACTGAGAAACCAAGAGATTGCTATAAATTCCTTTTTTTTATTGGTACCAAAAATCGAACTCAGGGCCTTGCGCTTGCCAGGCAGGTGTTGTGCCGCTGAACTACACCTCAGTGCTAAAAGATTGTTGAAAGGCAAAGCACATTGCCTTAATTTTCCTTAGTTCAATAGCTAGGAAACTGGTGGTAAGTTAAAAAAAAAAGAAACACACCTGACATGTAACCAGATATACCAAATGGCATGACCGATAGCATCATTTTTCATTTGCAAGAAATCTTAGCTTTTAGGCTGTGGTGCACAGTATAAATTTCTGTAGAAAATGACGAAGTTGGGAGTACTAAAAGGTATGAAAAAGGAACATTTCTTTTTCCAAAAAAGAAAATCAACCAATAATGAGATCAGGCCTCTGACAAATACTAGATGTTCATCAAAATTCCCACAAAGAAATCCTGTTTTGCTCCTTGTTGCTGCCATCCTATCTCTTTTAAATTGTTTCCTGGTACCTTTTAGAAAATAACATTAACTGACATAACGCATTGGAGATTATGAGATACAAAAATGCTTAATGGTAACTTCCTCTAACACACCCCAAAAAACCACTCAAGACTTCCCAGCGAAGGGAGAGGGTCTTGCTTCTCTTTTCAGTAAATACAGGCAGCTCACCTACTCCATGGATGGGGTGTTGATTCTACCCGATTTGACTGACAAAAAAAAAATTTTTTTTTGGTGTTTTTGAGACAGGGTCTCACTGTGTAAGTCAGGCTGGTCTTGAACTCACTATGTAGCACAGGCTGGTCTCAAACTTGGCATGATCTTTCTGCCTCAGCTTCCCAAGTGCTGGGATTACAGGTGTTTGCCACCATGCCCGATGACAAAACACATCTTTATCAAGTTCCCACAGTGGGAGACCTTACAATTGAGGTGTGAAGTCTGGAGCCTGTGCTGAAGGGTTTTATGCAATACACAAATCACAGGCAAACTAAAAAGTCTCTCTCTGTTCCCTAAATACTATTTCACAAAATTAATGTGCTAATGGGGGCGATGGTCAACATGTGAGATACAGATGTATGTGAATGTAATGACTATGTATTACCAACATATACTGTATTAATAAAAATATTTAAACATAAATGTGTTAACCAATAGTTTTCAATACAATAGAAAACAAACAGGGACCAACTCTTCAAGCTTAATGTGGGAAATTAAATTTTTAGATACCACAGATGAGTGGGAAATCTTTTAGGTATTTTTAGTCTTTAAAATCTGTGTTCAAGCATAACACTAGTCCCATTGTTTGGGACTATCAGAGACAATCAGTTGGCTTGTGTAGAAACAATGTCAGAGAAAAAAGGAGAGGGAAAGAGAGAGGAGGGGAGAAAACAGGACCCGGTCTTCATTAAAGGCCATCGTTTATCATTTCTATATTTCATTCTGGACTTGGCAGTTATGTGGTCACTTTGTGCTTTGCCACAGCTGTGGCCAGGGTGTCCAGCCCTGGATCATCTGATGAAAGGCTGCAATGACCCATTTGTAAGCAAGGTTAGGCAAGGATCGATCTATCTATCTATCTATCTATCTATCTATCTATCTATCTATCTGATTCTGGAGAAAAAAAAAAATCCCTGAATCTTGGTAGGTCAAAAGCTCCATCTTCAGGCAAAAATAACAAAACAAACCAAACAAACAAATGAAAAAAACCACATGAAATATTGGCAGTTCTGATAACTAGGAAACAATACTGCTAACTTTGGCTAGTAACCTAAAAATATTAATAGAGTTCTGTCTTCAAAAAGAACAAAAGTGTCTCCCAGGATTTGTGATGCCTGATACACCATAAATCTCTAAAGACAGGTCATATCCTTCCCACCTACCCCAGGCATTTGTCACAGTGACAGACAAGATTAGAAAGAGATAAGCCTCAGGAACTTTTTGAAGATATTAGAGTGATGATGTTAGGGAAGTTGCTTCGAGGTTATACTTCATCAAACCAACATCCTTCAAATGCCTACCACTAATAATAAACTGTCTTTTGCCACTGCAGGATGGGGGAATCCAAGCCCATGATGGGACTATGGGACTACACGCTCAGTCATAACCTTTATTCTGCTTTCTTTTTGTTGTGTGTGTGTTGTAAAGGAAAGAGCCATTTTAAAAACACAATAGAAAAGTCACGAGTAGTCCAAAGCATTTTTCTTTTAAGAAAGACCTTTCCAACCACACCCAGTCACTTCTCTGACCTTTGTTGTTCTACTAAACTTTCCCATTACTCCAGCCAAGGTTTTTTTCTGAACGTTGCTTTTTCTACTCTACTTAATGGATGAATTTTGTAGCAGTCTTAGAATAGCTTCCTGAGGACATTTATCTTCTGTGAATATGTCCCAAATGTATCATTTTCTGTAGAATGTGAACTCTATCCTGTTTAAGAATTGATGAAATAATTTGACTTAAATTTTAAAAATCATAGTTTTAGAAAAGTCCCAAATAGTTTTTCACAGCAGGCTAACAGCCATGCTACAAATCCTCACTAGAAACTTTACTGAAGTATAAAATGAAATTTATCTTATTTTTCATTTTAGGTGCCTGTTTTTAACAACCATGACCCAATGTTTATGTTTGATAGCTCTGGAAAGGTTATGCACAGTATGGGTGAAAAGTCTGTCCAAGAATGGCGATGGTATCAGTTAACAGTAGGTGTTTGTTAGTTTAAAACCATACTGGGAATCTGTCATGTCATTGAGCTACCATCTGATGGCTCCTCCAAGGAAAACATGTGAAAATGTAATGTACCATCCATTTTCAAATCAATTGAAAGGCTAAAGCATCTTACTTTTGTACTAGAAAACAATAAAGTATATGATTAGGATGGGGAGGGAAAATCACTAGAGAATATGTAAAAAGAGTGAAATTCAATTGGAGAATGTAAAAATTATTAATAACAGTTTTAAAAAGGCAGATTCAAAATACACTGTCAACATTTTAGAACTAAGGGAGGTTAAGAAAAGTTTCAAAGGTACTTGAAGCCAGCTGCTAAAATACAGTGAATTCTGAAATAAAGCACCTCTGGAAGATACCTTAAAAACAAAAAATTAGAATGAGCAATGACCATAAGAAAAAGCAGAGATGTGAGGTTTCAATGAATACACAAGGAATAGCTAAAGCCAGGCAAAAGATCTGAAAGTAGACACCTTAAATAGTACTTTTGCAAGGAGAAGAAATGCGAGCTTCCTCCTGATGTGAAGAGTGGCTTCAATACCATAAATCAGCAGGAAAGAGAAAAAAAACTAAAGGTTGGAGAAGCTCTGCTTGGAGAATCTGAGGGAGTGGGATCTCTGCCTGGAAATGCTGGCTCACCATGAAAACAGAGATGGCATTCACATTTCAGCAGATTTAATGAAAATATCTAAATTGTGACCAAGTGGATCTCATATTCTGGAAGACACAGTCAACTTAACTGCTATAGAGACTTGCTGTAATAAGCAAAGTACCACAGGATGAGGAAGAATACTGAAATCTTTTTTCTAAAACTACACAAACACGGGAGTTTTTAAAAAAACCCGATAACTTAATTATGGACAAAGAGAAATATTGATCAATTGTTTGATAATTAAATAAAATGTAAATAGGAACAATGCATAATTTATTATGCAAACCATGACACTTCTAGAGTACAACAATTGGGCTCAACCCAGGATGTATGCTCACCCTAAAGATGGAGCTGCTCAGGTCTAAAATGAAATATTACCAACACAGTTCAACTCATCATGCTGCCCTGTGCCCTCTAAAGGGTCTTTCTCCAAGAACTACTAAAATCTTTCCTGAAGTTTTATTTTAAAATCTAGGTATACCAACATTTCCCAAACTTCACTAATTGTCCAAAAGAATTATCTTTGGAAGACTTAGTTGTAGAAAGACTCATTTTGTTTGTTTTGTTTTTGGTCTTGGAATTATTTGGATTGCAAAGTCCTAGTGGAATGTAAACAAAAGCAAAAGGAAATGTCTACTATTATGTGCCCAGATGTAGGGCTCAAAGGCACTGGTGATAAAGAAAAATACTTCAGTTATTGTAAAAGGAATTAACTTGCATTTAGTTAAGTATCTGGGACAAGAACACTAGCACTAGCAGATTGAAAGTAAAAAAAGAATCCTACAGTTCACAGCTAGCCATGTGTTTAAAAATATGATTCATAAATATCTAAGTCAATGCAGTGAGACAGAAATGCAAAGACTAATACCTTAAGTGGGTTCCTGATTCTCAGAAAGTGGAGTTGCTAGTGGCAGCTGCAGGGCTGTGCCCTCTGAGGCCACATCTCCTTTTAGGGACCCCAGGTGGGGCCCGAAGAGAGGAAGAGCTGGTGTTGCCAGCATGGAAGAAGAGGGAGTGGACGGCTGGTGGCTGGGACAGCGCGGGTCACATGAGGAACACGAAGATAGAATGAGGTGCTTCTCTCTCGAGGGTAGGACGAGGTCTGGGGTAAGGAGGATGGAGAAGGGACATGGGAAGCCACCATGTCACCTCCATGCTCCTCCCCCCCCCGCCCCATTCCCAAGAGGCACTTGTGCAGAAGTAGCAAAGACACAAGAAACAGGCACTAAGTAAGGCCAGGTGAAATGCATGAGATCCTGGGGCAGGGACAGGGACAGGTAAACAGCAAGGGAGCCCTTTCCCGTGCTTCACTGCCCTGCAAGCAAAGCCCAGTGCCTGCACCCTGCCATCCCCACCCCTGCCCATTTGCCATGCATTTCTGTTTGCATCTGTTTGCTCCCTTTGCTGCTTTTCACTCGAACCAGTTTCCCTACTTCCTTTTTCTCTTTATCAAGCCAGTGCTGAGGATCCCAAGGGCTGGCAGAGGACCCCAGAGGATGCTGGAGGGCCTCGGAGGATGCTAGAGGACCTCAGGGGCTGGCAGATGACACAGGATAACGCAGTGGAGCAGCAGCTGTGGCTGGCCCGCAGGTGTGCAGTCTCTTGCTGAGTCTGATTCTGAGCCAACTACCAGAGCCTGAAGTGGGCTGGTCGGGAGAGGAAGCAGAAGGAGAACAAATGGGGCTGTGGCCTACAAAGAGAGGACAATGTGAGACAGGCGCAGGCCACCCATCTTTGAGAGGCTAAAGGCAAGGGAGACACTAGAGGAGACAGTACAGGCTACGGAGGAAGCAGGCCAGGGAGAAAGGGTGGGCAGCCTGAGCTTCTCTTTGTAGACAGAAGCAAGCCTGAAGGCCAGAAGCCTAGCTCCACATAGATGGGGATAAAAGAATAGAAAGAAGGGGCCAGGTGTGGTGGTGCCTGTCTAATCTGAGCTATCCAGCAAGCTGAGGCAAGACAGAAGCCAGTGTGGGCTACACTGTCAGACCCTGTCTCAAAGTAAAAAGGAGCATGGCGGGGGGAGGGATGTAGCTCAGCAGAAGGCCCTGGGTGGCACATGTCTGTAATCCCAGCACTCTGGGAGGCTGAGGTAGGAGGATCACAAGTTCAAGCCCAGTCTAGGCAGTTAGTGACTTAGTAAGACCCTGTCTCAAAATAAAAAATAAAAAAGGGGCTGGGGAAGTAGCTCAGTACAAAGACCCTGGGTGCAATCCTTCATAACACGCACGCACACACACACACGCACACACACACGCACACATGCACACACACACACACACACACACGGATGAGTGAGGGAGTTAAGGAGAGAGATTACTATATTTAATTGAAGCTTCAGAGTTGAAGAATACTTTCACACAAATTCTCGTTTAATCCTGATAATGAACCTGCTGGTCAACACTGTCTCCGTCTCAATCAGACATTCCATGGTATTTTGTACCAGGCGTCAGAGATAAAAATGTAGACAGTAACTGTCATTAGTGACTACTCCCTTGGGTTGATATGGACTCCCCAATGTTCCTAACTTGAGAAACCTTTACTTACTTGTCAAGTATAATTTTTTGAGTGATGATCACATGCTTCGTTCTAAAATAGAAACTCAAAGAACCTCCAAGTTCAGAGAGAAGATAAAATAGGAAACGATGAAGTATAGTATGTGCCCAGTGCTACAGTAGATATATGAGGGTGACTGAAATGGATGAATTTGCATGCCGTTTTTAAAAGATAAGGTTTGCTATATTGCCTAAGGCTAGCCTCAAACTCCTGGACTCAAGTGATCCTCCTGCCTCAGTCTCTGGAGTAGCTGGAACTACAAGTGAGGGCCACTCTGCCTAGCTGAATGCCATTCTTGTAAAACGGTTAACATCTTACTATTCCAATCTCTATATATGAAAGTATAATTATTACCTTTCTTTTTCTTTCTTTGATACCGGGGATCAAACTTACAACCTTGCACCTGCCAAGCAGGCACTCACGCCACTGAACTAACTCCCTGGCCCCTTTTTCTTTCTTTCTTAACTAGCCTTGCTAGGGATAATGCACCTGACAAAATGTCCAGCAGATTAGCCCTTCCTTAAGGTTGTGTCAAGTAGATTGTCAATCCAAATCATCCTGTGCATTAATGCTCCTCAGTGGAAATGACTGATTATTGAGCAAGTATCTATTGGATACATATTCTGTGCCAGGCAGGCTATACAGGCAGGATACAATTTTCACCCCCAACTTCTTTTCTGTTCTTTTTCTTTTTCTTTTTTCAGTGGGCCTATGTTTTTTCACAGGGCCTATGTGTGCTAGGGAAGCCCTATACCTGAGCTACAACCTTGGCCTGATGATGCATTTTTAATGATTTCTAACATCCCTCAAAAGTCTACATTGAATTGCTCTGAGTGAAACTGGACCTCGTGAACCTTCTTTCCAAAAGCTAGCAGGGCACAATGTAGTACAGAAAGTTTCAGTCCTCTCAGACTGCTTCTGGGGTATTTCACAAACAGAACTAGAAATAAACTTCTGGTGCATTTTTATTAATTTAAAAAAATACTTCAGTTTGGGTCAGGGATATAGCTTGGCAGCAAAGTGTCTGTCTGGCAAGCACAAGGTCCTGAGTTTGATTCCTGGTTCCAAAGACAAACAAACAAATAAAAAACCACTTCAGTTTTTCTTTCAACTCACATTCTTCTCAACCTATAGTACAGGCACATTAATTTTCAAGTGGTATAAGTATCCAGGCCAGAAAGTAAGAAGTACTGAGATTATCATGATTAGATTTAAACAGAGACACAGATGAGGAGCAGTACATGGAACAGCATATTAGGATCCTGCAAACATTCACCTCTAGATCCACAACCCAATCTTTACATTTTGTGATAATGTGTATGATTCACACATCATTCTGTCTGATTTTCATTTGCATATCTCAATATAAATGGAATCTGGTCCAATAAGCACACACTGAGAGAGGAAACCAAAGGCAATAAACATACAAACCGCCCTTGAGATCCACACAGAATTTCCTAACACATATAGCATCATTTTTGCTAATCTCTGAAAAATAGGATGCACTTTTTGCATTATTTGAATTCTCACCCTGGAAATACTGTCAACATGAGAAAGCATATGAGGTAGGTGGCAAATAGACCAGATGGAAAAAAATGCAATGGTAGTAGGCTTTCAGGAGGTTCATTTTAGATCAGTAGAGCAATTTTATGATATCATGTGCATTTAAGAGTTACTGTAATACAAAAGAAATGTACTTTCTGACTGAAGAATAATAATCACAAAGAAAATAATCCCATCTGAGGGAGGCCAACACAGATACACAAATACAGGTGAATACATAGTGTCTTAGTTACTTTTCTCTCATTGCTGAGACAAAATACCTGACGCCCAAAATTAGGGAAGGAAAGGTTTATTTCATACAGTTCTTGGGGGTTTCACTCCATACTCAGTTGGCTCCAAGGCAGCATGGCATGGCGGGGCAGCCATTCACAGCAGCTGCAAACAGCAAGGCATGAACCAACAAGAGAGAGAAGACATGCTTTCTTCCCTGTCCTTATACCGTATGCCGGCTCCACCCCTGGGCGGGTGCAACACTCACACCACCAATCCCTGCGCCAGACAACAAACCAACACTAATGCTAGACTCAGCAGCCTCCATGCCATGATTACATGAGACTTGGTGGGGCCATAAGAACATAAACCATAACACATAGTATTCTCCCCAAAAGAATGACCGCTCTCTATGTATTTTATAATTTTCTCCTTCCACTTAAATATATCCTATCTCCTCATTCTATTATTTGTACAACTGGGCGTTGACCATACTAGTGAAGAGTTCTGAGTTAAGTACTCAGCCCTTTCTAAATTTTATTTAATTAGTTAATTAATTTATTCATTTATTTTTGTCTTTTTTGAGAACGGGTCTCACTATGCAGTTCAGGCTGGCCTTGAGCTCACTTTGTAGCCCAGGCTGGTCTTGAACTCACAAGGATCTTCCTGCCTCAGCCTCCCAAGTGTTGGGATTATAGGAGTGCACCACCATGCCCGGCTCTCTAAATTTTATATTGAGACAAGGTTTATGTAAGTTGCCTGGTCTGACCTCAAATTTGCAATACTCCTACCTCAGTCTCCCAAGTAGCTGGGATTACACACACGTATGTGCCACTGAACCAGCTATACTGTATTTTTTAAGAGCTGCACAATTTTCTACTTTATGGACATAACATCATTTTTCTGTTTTTAAGGTCTAAAAAACAAATCTCCCCAACAGCCTTTTAAATAGAAAAATTAAAATATGCATTAAATAACTCAGTAACTAAAACAGTTCAGCAGTGGGCCTGATATAATGGAATATGGAATCATTTTTAATTTCAAACACAAACTTCCATAATGTGACATTAAGCTTCCTAATGCCCTCAGATCTGCAATTTTTATGAAGTGAATTTCAAGCTCAAATTCATGTAGGACAGAACTGACTGCTTTTAGGTACTGCATTTAAGAGGAAAGGTCCTTTCAAGTTTGTGTGAAGGCTGCCATCTAGTGCCCCCTCTTGTTCACGCTGGATGCGGGAGGATTTCTGTGAGCCTGCCTGTTCAGGAATACTCTAAATGTAACTGTCTGGATTCACTAACTCCATTTTTGGATAATGGTCACCTTTCTCAGATCGGATGTCATTCTTATGGAACCAGCTGGGCTCTTAAGGAATTGATTACTATTCATCAATCATAGAGAAAAAGTAAGGCACAGATAAAGTAAAAAGCAGCCATTTATCATCCTTTACTGACCTCCGTAATTAAACATGACCCTCCAAACAAGATAAATTAACCCCTTCACGGTGACATAATCCCTGGAACAGACAGATCAGTAACAGGAACATATCAGCCCAACAAGCTTCACGTTTAAAATGAGCAGTGGGCAGCGGAGAATTCAGCTTGGGGAGGCACAGCTGAAAGATTACGTCATCAACAAAGCGGCACAGACCTGCTCCAGAGCGGACCGCCACTGCGCACCAGCACTCCTCTGGGGATCCGTGTGGAATCAGTGTCCCAGCAGGGTGTTCGGCGGCACTGTTAATGGACAAGTAAACTTTCCAGGGAAGCAGGGCCAGAGGAGGCGTGAGTCGTGCAAGCTCATTAGCCAATCCAAAATGGAACCCGGCCAGCATGCCTGGGTGGCAATGGCCACCCATCTGAATTACCACGCACATTCTAATTAGATACATGCCCTTCCCTGAGTCAGAAATTACTTAAATTTTACACTGCACTGTTAAACAATTGTCATACTCCACGCTTAAGTGGCTGCCTTTCAAATGGGGCATGACGTGATTTTGTGATAAAATTCACAGAGGTCCTAAACTCTGAAGGAGGCTGTACTATAGTTGGAGATAAAATTCCATCCGGTAGCTCAGTGGATCAACACATTCATTTGATTTCCACCGCTTACAGAATTATGATCAGGCAATTCCTTACAGTACTTATGCTTCTCTTTCTAGAAAATACCTTACTTATTCATAAGTAAGATAAATCCTTTGAGAAAGCTCTTTCATGTTTCTTTCAGTGGATTTCCTAATCCGAATATATATCTTAACAGAAAGTTCCAGATTTAGCAAGTTCTTGAAAATGGTGGTTCTAATACATACTATGAAAATAAGCAAACATTTTGCTTTATTTTAAAGCAATTATTATATATATATCTAGGTGATTATTTTCACAAGCATTTATGCAGTATTGTCAACAGTAACTCACTTTAGTTTAAAATGCAATAGTTTATGCAAATTTAACTTTAACCCTAAAGATTGTCTTAGCACATATAAACCCTTTCATTTTTTATGCTTTATCATACAAATATTCCAAAATTAACTGACAGATTCCATTTTCATTCAGCCACTGGGAAATACAGAGTAAACTGGGCATGGTGCTTATAATTCCAGGAGGCAGGAGGATCACAAGTTTGAGTCCAGCCTGGACAATTTAGCAAGACTCTGTCCCAAAATAAATAAATAAACAAATAAAATTAAATAAAATAGAAAGGGCTGGCGATGTGGTTCAATGCTAAGGCTCTGGGTTCAATTCCCAGTACCAGAGGGGAAAAAAAAAGTAAAATGTAGCTTTTTCTTTCCTTTGTTCTCTTTCTTCTAGCTTTTTCTTCTCCTCCTCCATCTCTTCCTCCCCCTCCCCCTCCTTTTTGGCAGAATTTTTACCTGTTAATGTTGTAATGAAAAAATGCAAATATTCTGGGCTAATAGAATAAAAGGAAATGACCATGCCATTTATATTAAATAGTTGATTATAAACAAATTCCTTGAAGCCAGCCAGCAGCAGGTTATAGGCATGGAGCACAAGGCCGGTGGCACCCTGCCCTGGTGACAAGGCCTCCTGCTGCTTGTGTCCAGGTCCTGGGTTGGCCTCCTGAGAAACCCATGAACTTGCTGGTCCCACGCTTCGGGTTTGGAGACAAGCAGGAACCTGGTGGTCTTTAGATCCACCACATGGGACAAGAGCTGGCACCTGCTTTTTAGAGTGCCAGGGCATGAACCTCTACCAGGAACTGAGCTGTCCTAGGTGTTATGTGTCCTGAGAGTGACACACAGCCTGGCAGAAGTCACCACTGAGGAGAACTATAAGTGACCTCAAGGAGTTCCGGTGTGGGTCCAGGCCTCTCCTCCTGCCTCCTCACTCCAAGTCAGGGGACCCTGTGCCCTGCACAATCAGGTGCTAAAGAAGGAGCCTGTGGATTGCATTTCTCATCTCTTTTTCCTTCCCACTGCTGTTCTCCTTCCTATAACAGAAAGCACTGTATCTATATTATGCTTCTTCAACAACTACTTTTTGAATGAATGAAGACGAGGTAAAGTTTAAATGCAAACAATTTGGACAAATTTCATATTCAAACCAAGCTTGAAACACATCTGTAGATTTAAAAAAATGTTAGCTAGGATAATTCCCTATATTTGGAACAGCTGAACATTGCATATTTTTTAAAGGGAAAAAAGTTTCAAAACAAAATAATTAGAGGGTTAATACATAGCATATTGTTATCTTTAGTTAATTTGAGTACAAGAGATCTGCATTTAATTGTCAAAACAACATTAGCACAAATCTACTTATTTTATCTTCCAGCAGATTTAATGTTTCTATTTTAATATTTAGATATTCGATTCATTCTGAATTTAGTTTCATGCATGGCAAAAGATATGGGTCCAATTTTAATCTTCAGTATGTGCAGAGCCAGTTTTTTCCAGCACCATTTATTAAAGAGGCTATCTTTCTTCCAATTAATGTATGGCATTTTTGTCAAAGATAAGGTGATGAAGTATGCCTAGAGTTGTTTCTGCATCTTCTAATCTGTTCCATTGATCTTTGGGTCTTTCTCCATACCCCAGTACCATGCCGTTTTTATCATAGTAGCTTTAGAGTACAATTTCAAGTCAGGGATTGTGATGGCTCATCTTGCCTTTATTGCCCAAAATTGCCTGTGCTATTCTAGGTCTCTTCTAGTCCCAGATGAATTTTAGGATTGTTTCCTCTAATTCTGTGAGATTCTATTGGAATTCTGATTGAGATAGCATTAAATCTGTATAACAGTTTTGGAAGTATGGCCATTGTCACTATATTGGTTCTTCCTACCCAAGAGCACAGGATAGCTCTCCATTTTCTAATATCCTCTTTAGTCTCCATATTCAGAGTACTGTACTTCTCAGCATATAGGTCTTTTACATTCTTCATTAAATTGATTCCTAGGTATTTCATTTTTTTGGATGCTATTGTGAAAGTGCTGTTTCCCTGATTTCTTTCTCAGTGAATTTGCTATTTGTGTACAAGAAGGCTACTGAGTTTTGAGTGCTGACTTTGTATCCAACTACGCTACTGAATTTGGTTATTAAATCTACCAGTTTTTTAGTGGAGTTTTTGGGGACTTCTACGTAGAGTATCATGTCATCTGTAAATAATGATAATTTAACTTCTTTCTTTCCTATCTTTATTCCTTTTACTTCTTTCTCTTGTCTAATTGCTCCAGCTAAAGTTTCGAGGACTATGTTGAAGAGTTGAGACAGTGGACATCCTTGTCTTGTTCCTGATTTTAGAGAGAAAGTTTTCAGCTTTTGTCCATTTGGTATGATGTTGGCTGTTGGTTTGTCATAGATGGCTTTTATCAGATTGAGATAAAGATCATCTATTCCAATTCTGTAGGGATTTTTTTTTATCATGAATGGGTGCTGGACTTTTGAACATAGCACTATTGTTTAAAATATAACTCTAATATTTGTTTTTCATATTTTAAAAGTAATAAGCTTACAGCACAAATTTTGGAAAAATTGAGAAAGGCCCAAAAATTAAAATCATACCCATCCAACTAGTACCACTGAGAGATAAGCTACTGCTAACATTTTACAAACATAAAATTTTACAGACTTAGCAGGCATCAAACCTAATGTACTCAGGTGGTCCTAGATCCAGGATAGGGCCCCCAGTTTCTTATATATTTAGAAAAACATTTTTTAAAATCAGTTAATCCAGGGAGTTCTTTGACCATTAGAGTATTATTTCCCCACTAGACAAATTTGGTGGCTTTTGATTGCTAATCAGACTGCATTTGAATTGAGAAGTTTAATGGCCAAATAAACAAAAATACTCTGTGGGGTAGTTGGTTTGAGAAATGAGAGTAATATCTGAAGGCTACTTTAAAATACTGCATTGTCATCAAGACAGGTCCACTAAAAGATACATTCAGCATCTACATTTCTCCCCTGACCAGGTTACAGCCAGCCTCTCACAAACTCCCACTCATTTTTCTCCCTGTAGACTAGTTAGCCAGCCTGCCACTCTGATTAGACCCTGCACCCTCCTTACTCATAAGAGTTGTTGGCAAGTATAAACAGGTGACTTAACAAACATTTCTTCCAAAGCTTGAGAGACTAAAGGATTTTATCCTAAGAAAAAACAAAGGCAAAGGAAAAGCAGTAAGTCTATAAAATTGTCATGTGTAGTGATAGATGCATAATCATGATTTCTTTAATGCAGCCAAGAGAGTGACAATATTTCCTGAATTTGGAATAGAGAAGAAAAATGTATTATTATTTTCTCAGCATTTGTGATAAATTTCTCCTACCTGTGATCTTCAAACTGTTAAGGAACAAGGAACTTCACCCAGCTGGAAGGATACGGGGCTGACAGGGTGGAGCTCTGGCTGTGAGCTTAGAACTGCCACGTAAAACACAGTACTCAAGTACGCTGGATCTTCAGATAGACAACTAATAATTTTTTAGGGATATGCAGTATTTGGGACACACATGTACTCAAAACATTGTGTTTTGTTTTGTTTTGTTTTGTTTGGTGCTGGGGATTGAACACCATATGTGTAGACAAGTACTCTACCACTGAGTTACACCCTGGTCCCCCCCAAATTATTCATTGTTCATCTGAAATTCAAATTTAACTGGGAAGCTTGTGCAGTTTCTTTTTCTGGGTGAGCATGATAATCCTAAAATAAACATCTTTTCTGTTTCCCAGCAAAAGTAGCTTGACTTTACATGCTAGGGTTCCTGGCAATCTTGTGTTTGAGGAAGATGCTTTGTTAACAACAACAACAACAACAACAACAACAACAACAACAAAACCTTAAAAACCGTTTTGCTAAATGAATCTGGGCAACACCTTTGAACCCCTCTCTCTGTGAATTAGCCATCAATAAATACAGCAAAATGCAACTACTTGCCGTGAAAATTAATTAAAGCTAGTGAAGTTCTTTGAAATTAGCATGTTCAGTCACATATGCTACAAGATATTTATCACATGTCAGACTGTCTGAAAGTATACTGATGGCTGAGTGAACAATTAGATGGAAGAAATTCTAAAATGTTAAATCACAAATTTAATATTACCACTTCGAAGAACCATGTATTAAAGTACAGAGCCTATGGAATGAGTTTGCCTTTAAAAACAAACATGATTTTCCCATTAAAGTACAGTGCCATATATATATATATATATATATTTATACACGCACACACATATTTTGGGGGCGGTTACTGGGAATAGAACTCATAACCTCATGCTTGCCAGGCAGGCACTGTGCTGCTGAGTTATATCCCCAGCATCAGTGCTTTATATTGTTATAGGTTTTTTTAGCTGAATCAGAGTTCTTTTTAAAAACCAGGAGTTCAAGAAATAAGAAGTAAATCGTTTATTTCCTATAAGACTATTGTCTGCTATTTTTGATTGGTAAGATTTTTTTTTTAAGATTAATGAAATGTTTTTATGAAAACAAAACAGAGACACTAACACAAAAAGACAACATCTGGGGACCACTTGGTGATATTCAGGCTTCTTTTCTCTGCAATGTTATCTTTCCCCAAGAGCTCTTCCAGGACTACAGCAAACACCATAAAAGCAGAACATTCCTTATGTAGTGTCTAAATACTCAAGGCAGAATTCAAACCTGGTAATGAAACTGAAGAGTTCCTACTGTACCAACATAACAATGAAAGACCCAACTGTAAGTGCCTGGTGGACTGGCCAAGTCGGGACCGCATTTGAGGAGAAAGCAGAGAGCTCTTATTTAAAAATTTAGAGCCAATCATAGAGAAGACAGACTCACAATCACAATGAAAGTTGTCAAAATTACTATCTTATTTCTGATCAAAACTGAGGTTTTATAAGGGAGCAATAAGACCCTTACTAAAAGCAGAATTAATCTTTTAGCTAAACAGAAAGACTTGGAATTCACTGAACTTGACCCATCTTTTCTGAATACTTTGCCTCCTGCCTAGAATGACTCATTCTCCAATTTCAATGGTTTTGCCAACTCTGACTGATCCTAAAGACCCAGTTCAATCCTTCTTCCTCTCTGGAGCCTTATGCAGCAATCCCCACGAGACAACTGACATCCATCTTTGCCTTTGTTTCACCACTGTGTGTCTCTCTATTTCTGCCTTTACCATACTACAGTACTGGGAAGTGGGTACCTTTGTTCCTTCCCAAACAGTGAGCTCTGTAAAGACCGAGCCACCCTTACTTCATGTCTGCAGAGTCTAACACCATGCTTGGCACATCAGAGGCACTCAAAAAAAGCACGTTAAAAGGAAAACCACACCCTCCCGTTTGGATAAAAATGAGAAGTTTAACGTTAAATGGCTAACATGCACTTCTGAGTGTAAACTCTTCTCAAAGAGGAAAAAAGAAGGCAGAGAATATGGAAAACAGCTACCATCACTTTGAAGTAAATATATGGTCAGGAAAAGATGAAAGGTTCTGCTTATCCACATGAGCAGATGAACAACAGAAACCACCATGAACCATCCCTTACACCCACAGAACTGCGCCCAGTGGCTCCTGGAGGGCTGGCCTCAAGACCTGGGACACGTGTGCCTGGCTTTCGGTGGCACCTCTAACGCTGTGCCACAAAGGTGTCATTAGGAAATGCTCTGCCAGCCTGCAGTACTTTCACACAGTCATTACCATCCAGTAGCGTTTGATCTTTCAGTTGTGCTGAAGTGACCCAGATTCAAACCTGTGATTACTAATGTCACACTCAAACAGTCCTTCTTATTGGAACAGCCCTTCCTAGTCCCCCAGGAATCTGCTGGGAAACCTGCACTGCTCACTGCTCTGCTCCTCTGAACAATCACAAACCCTGTCTTAGACACAGTACAGACGGGAGAATGCTGCCCTGTGGGGCTGCTTGTGACTCTGGGCTTGGCCTACTGAGAAGATGAGTAAGATCTGAGGTTTGGTGTGTTGGCTGAAAAGTTAGTGATTTAACTCATCACAATGCCCCTGAAAGGAACACTCAGGCCAGTAGGTGTGTTGAAATATGAAAAATACAGTGAATGCCTAAGTGAAAAAATAATGTATTACAGTGAAAGACACATTGCTATCAATGAGTCTCTTCAATTGCACTGTTGTGGCTGCCTCAATGTCCTGAATCAACTCAAAATGTTTACCTGTCATGCTTATTTTGTCTTTGGGGAACAGCCATAAGTCCCACAGTGCCAGATCTAGTGAATAGGGACACACAGTAATGTTTTCACCAGCCTACATTTCCACTGGATGGAACTTTGCAGCAACATTCACTGTATTTTTGATCACGTCTCATAAAGACACTCACAAAAGAAGATTTCTAGAACTGCTTCAGAAAGTGGCAGGAACAGTGGGATAAGAGGGTTCGAAGCAAGGGGGAATATTCTGAGGAAGAGTAACGGCAATGTGGCTTTTACTGTAATAATTTTTTAAAATTTTAATTTTTTAAAAATTTAAACATTCGCAGTATATTTTGATCATTCCAATGTGTGTCAGCTAAGATTTATACAAAAACAATCTCACTACTTACCATATATTTATCAGATTCTATCTGGAAAATCTGAGAGAGAAAAATGTTATTAATGTTGTCAGGGTTTTTAAAAATATTAGGCATGCAACTAAAATAGAAGTTGAATTATCTTTATTTTCCTGCAAATCCTCTCTAAACCTCTGAAAATTAATTCCAATTTGGTTGATGGCCACACATATTCTAAACATAGCTGTTATTACTACGTGATTGTATAAGTAAGTGAATATAATACTTCAGAGTTCTAGTTTTTAAATCACCTATATTTCCCATGCATACACATTTGTAAGTTTTTACTATGAACATAAGGATGCCATTGTAACAGGATCAGATTAATAATTTGTTCATTAATGTCACTGCAAATTTTTAGTTATTATGTTGAACTGTGATATAAACTAGACTCTAGGCAGGGGGAAGTACACATATTCTCTTAGGTCTTTGAGACAAGGTCTTGCTACATAGTTCATGCTGACTTCGAACTCACTATGTAGCCCAGGCTGGCCTAAAACTCCTGGCTAATCCTCCTGCCTCAGGCTCCCAAGTGCTGGGATTACAGGCATGCACCACCATGCCTGACTGTCTTAGGTCTTTAAAATATAGTGGTTGCTGAATTGAGTTGGTTGCACTGTAAATGGAACCTGGTAAATATGAATACTTTTAGTAGCTTGTTCAAAAAGTTTAGTCAGTGATTAAAGCAGTGATAATGATAACAATAATAGTACCAGCCCAAATCTGTTATCTATTGTGGCCTCCAAGTTCAGGATTTTAGAGTTTTTTTTTTAATTTAAGAGAAAAAAACACAGAAAAGAAAAACAAAAAGCAAGAGACAAATAAACAACAACAACAAACCCAAAACAATAACAGTATAGGTTTTCAAAACAAGATGATAGGAATTTAACAATGGTGGTAATATTGCATATTGTTACCTTCAAAAGGGTTGCTTAGATTACCAGATAAAGACATGTAAAATTGATCTAATCATATGAGTATTAACTTCTCTTTTCCAAGAACTAATACAATTAGTAATATAGTCATTTTAGCTATCTAATGTATATATGTACAAATTTATGTCTTTTTCCTTTTCCCTTCCTTTTTTCCTCTTTTCCCCTATCCTAGTTACTTTTCCTCTTTGAGCAGTTTCTTATCCTTACACAATATTTATTGTAGGTTTTGGATCATATTTGGTCTTTCAGTTTGTTACACTAGGGAAACAATATGGTATTTACATACATGAGTTTGATTTATCTCACTTATGAGTATGGTCTCAAGTCGTGTCCATTTACTTATAAAAGCCTCGATGCAATCTTTCTTTATAGCTGAGCAGTACTCCATTACATAAAAATATCACATCTTTTTTTTATCTATTCCTCGATTGATGGGCACTTGGGTTGTTTCCAAGATTTGGCTGTTACAAATTGTGCTGCTATAAACATGGATGCACATATATCACTGTGGTATGATGTTTTCAATTCTTCTGGGAAAATGCCCAGAAGCAGGACAGCTGGGTCAAATGGGACCTCCAATCCTAGCTTTTTGAGGAATCTCTCCACACTGATTTCCACAGTGATTGCACCAGCCTACACTTCTACTAACACAGAAGAAGAGTTCCTTTTTCCCCACAGCCTTTCCAGCATTTCTTATTGGTTGATTTCTTGATCTTGGCCATTCTTTCTGGGGTGAGATGGAATCTCAGTGTTGTTTTGATTTGCATTTCTTGAATGGCCAATGATGCTGAACATTTTTTCATATATTTATTTGCCATTTGTATTTCTTCATCTGAGAAGTGTGTATTCATCTCAGATGCCCATTTTTGGATTGGGTCTGCCTGATTTTTTAAAATTCTTTATATGTTCTAGATAGAAGTCCTTTGTCTGAGGGACAGTTGGCTAAGATATTTTCCCAATTTGTGGGTTTTCTTTTCACTCTGTTGGAGATTTCTTTTGACATGCAAAAACTTTTTAATAAGACGAGATCCCAGTTGTTGATTCTGGGAAGTATTTTCCATGCAGTTTGATTTTTGTTCATGAACTCTCTGCCTACCCCTATGTCTTTAAGATTTCTACCCACTGTGTCTTTAGAAGATTTAGTGTTTCTGTTTTAATATTTAGATATTTGATCCATTTTGACTTTAGCTTAGTGCATGGTGATATAAATAGGTCTAGTTTTAGTTTCCAGTATATGGAAAGCCAGTTTTTCCAGCACCACTTATTAAAGCAGCTATCTTTCTTCCAGTGAACATGATCGGCTCCTTTGTCAAAGATGAGGTGTCTGAGTGTGTTTGTAGTTGTGGCTGTATCTTCTAATCTATTCCATTGATCTTCAGGTCTGTTTTGATTCCAGTACCATGCTGATTTTATCACAGTAGCTTTGTAATATAATTTCAAGTCAGGGATTGTGATGCCTCCTGCCTTGCCTTTGTTGTCCAGAACTGCCTTTGCTATTCTAGGTCTCTTCTGGGTCCAGATGAATTTTAGGAACAATTTCTCTAGATTTGTGGAGTATGCAAATGGTATTTTGCAAATCCAGGATTTTAGAATCAAATACATTTTGAATTTAAAAAATCACCAGATCCTTCATTTTTATCATTGAGGAAACTGAGGCATGGCAGGGGAGGATGTCTAGAAAATTAAATGACTCATCATGATCCCATGCCAGTTAGTAGTAGGAGAGGCAGTAATCATCTCAAAGCATTTAACATAGAACACATGTAGCACAGGAATATTTATATAACAATAAAACATCAATCAAATGATTTTGGATGAGCTACAAGTGCTTGCTTACTTTCCCTTTCTGTTGTTGTTCTCTCTTCAGCTGTAAGTGTGCATATGTTTAAGAACTACCAAGCCAAAGCTCCACAGGAAACCTGCATCTTAACTAGCAGTCCCCACATCTGTAAGTTAGGGTAACCTTGGTTAGGCCTCCACACAAACGCGCAGTGCATATAAATGAGATGAATTTAAAAGTGCTCTCTGTGCTTTGGAGGTATTAGGCTTATTATAGAAAAGAACCCCCACTCTGTTAGAACATGACAATTTCCGGACAAAGAAGTTGGCTCAGCTTCTTAGTAGGAAACCTGACGTACTGCCAATTAGGCTCTGGAACGTGAAACATTAAAATAATAATTTCAAGCAACTTAGTTTCCTAGCAAACTGGCTGAAAGCATTTAGAGGATTAGTTTTTTGACCATGGAACTTAGATCAGGGGATTCTTCTCAGTGAATGCCAGTCCCTGCTGTCCATATTTCCACACACAGGGCAGGGCCACAAGCCTGTCTGAAGATGCTGGCCAGGAAGCATGGCATGTTACAAGGAAGGAAGTCGCACAGCTTTCTCGCTGTGGATACTCAACCTTCGCTTAGAAGCTTATCCCTTCCATGTATGTTTCCCTTCACAGTTCATCGATTACTGTGAGGGGGAAAAGGAAGGAGGCACATTGGACTAGCTGCTTTATGCTTATACCTTTCTCTAGCTTTATTCAGATAAAAGCATCAGCTCAGAAACTCTAGGTCAGCTGCAAAGCAAAGAAAAACATCCTGAAAACACAAAACAAAACTGAACAAATTCTGCATCTCAGAAGCCACAGAATTCTGGCTTCTATTTGTCTTACCTCCAGCATTAAAATGTCCCACAAGCACCTACTCTGTCAAATGAGGGTGCTGTTGGTTTGTTTTATTGTCTTATTATCATAAAGGGACTGTATTCTTAAAACTCTTTCTCATCACTACATCTTATTATATTGGGGAGCAGGTTCACTCTGCTCATACTTACTAAGCACCTACTATGTGTCAGGCACTACTCTAAGAGCTGGGGATAACACAAGAGACAAGCAGGAAGAGACAACCTCACAGCAGACAGCTCCTGGTAATAAGCAGACAGAGCTAAGAGCCTGCAGGACAGTGTCCCGGGACTCGAGGCCTGAGAGTGTGGGTAGAGGCCACAGAAGGGCAGGGCTGCCATGCTACCTGGGGATGAGGAAAGCTGGGTATGTGACAGCTTCTGAGCAGAGCCCTGGGGGGCCAGTGGAGCCACACCCCCGAGTGCCAGCACAAATAAGGAGACCAGTAGGGAAACTTCAGGAAAGTCAGACCTACAAGTAGCAGGGCCTTGTGCAATACTGGGAGCCCGCTGTTGACTTCTCTCCAATGCTCGTTAAACTCAGCTTAGCTATGGCTCAGTTTTTTCCTGAGAAACACCACACAGTATCTCTTCCCATAATGCCTAAAACTGAACGTTTTTCACACTTATGTTGCACAACAACACAAGTAGATAATTCAGGTAGAAATTTCCACTTGCAGACTCGGATTATTTGATTTGGCAAAGTGTATAAATAAGAAAAAAGTGCACTGAAGCCAGCTGATTTAGTGCCTGGTCATATAAATGTGCCCCCCACCAAAAAAAAAAGAAAAAAAAAAAAGGAAATTGGGTAAATTGCCCAAGTTTTAGAATGGTGAATTTTAAAGTTTTTATTCTAGTTAAAGACATGATAAAATAAAAAGCAACAAACATTCCTACAAGAATGGCAAGACACAACAAAATCCAGCAAACTAAGTATCCTCCCTCTTCCTTCCTTCTCCCTCTCTGTCCCTCTTTCTTCTCTTCTTTCTTCCTTCCTTTTTCCTCCCTCCTCCTTTCAATCATTCTCCCTCTTCCCCTCTCCCATACTGAGGACTGAACCCAGGGTCTCATGCATTCTAAGCAAGTACTCTATCACTAAGCTACATTCCCATTTCTTTTTATTTACTTTGAGACAGTATCTTGCTAAATTGCCCAGGTGGGTCTAAAATCTGTATGCTTGCTTCACCCTCCCACGTGGCTGGGATTATAGGCATGCATCACTACACCTGGTCTGGTTTAAATTCTAAAATTCTTTTTACCTAGTCTGTTTATATTCTACGGTAATAGCAATAATGGATAATAAGTAACAAGGCAGGCAATGAACTCAATTAATTTCCACAAAACTATATAACCAAGAACTTTTCCATGCTTGACAATAAAACATTTAGGTTCATTATAACTATGAGAACAACTGAGAATGCATTTATCATTCTTTACGGAGGTTCTCTGTTCTCTTATGTGGAACAAAAATATATACACCGTGGACAGAATCTCTGTGCAGTACGGACATAGTTTTAAAACACTTTATACTGTATTATGAAAGATATGATATGGAATTATACCTGTAAAAGGGTCAAAATAATTGCTGTCTATAAAGTAACTACAATTAGCCAGTTTAAAAATTCCTTGCACAGTCCAAAGAAATGGGAATTGGCATTTTCTTTGCCAAAAATGACAAAAGGCTTATTGTCTTAATAATGCACATACATATTCTTAAGAAAACTGACAAAAATCTATTTAAAATTTCATAACTTTTTAATTCAAAACATTTTGTATTTTTAATTATTAATTAATTTATTTATTTAGGTTTTTTGAGACAGAGTCTTGCTCTGTAGAGCAGGTTGGCCTTGACTCACTATGTAACCCAGGCTGGCCCTAAATTTGTGACAATCCTTCTGCCTTAGCTTGGATTACAGGCATGTGCCACCATGTTCAGTTTAAAACATTGTTAAGAAGAACTTGAAATGTTAACATCAGATACATTTTTAAATCTTTATGGTGCTATGGCTGGGTTATACAGTATATTTTAAACTGACATATTCTGTATGCCTAAAGAAAATTGAAACTCATTGATTCAGCAAACACAGGAGCTCAAAATACACAGACATAGCCCAATCTTACTTTTCAACAGAATGTTAAGTGCATTTTTTTAACAAAAATATTGCACTTTTGAATAAATGCTCAGTATCTTTTTTTGGTCAGTCTCCAGGCATCTTTTCAGGTAAAATGCCTCCAAATAGAAAGCAATGGGTCCAATGGTTACTCTGGAAAGAAATACAATAAATATGATATGAAATATGCTAAATGTCTAGAAAAAATAAGGAAAATAATAGTTTTAGCATGTTGCTTTTTCAGAGTAAGTGATCATACCCTTTGCTTTTAAATCTGGAGGTACTTTACCAAAAAAGATGTCTGCAAGCTGGCAAATATATTGGCATGTTATCTAGAGACACAACTAATACTGTATTTTCAAAGAGCGCACAGAGTGTGCACGGTCTGCGTCTGTCCACTGTCTACTGTGTGTCAGGTCCTCCCTTGGGCGCTGCTTATGCAGCGGTGCCCACGCATGATTCCTGTCTGATGCTGATCACCAGCTCCACGAGTACGGAACATACATGTTCCTAGAACTGGGTTAAAAAATGGCATCTGCAGCATTGCAACGTTAATAAAAACCTTTAAGAATGAATGAAGAAACTAAGAGGGAGGGATAAAAAGGAGGAAGGGAGAGAAGGAGGGAGAGAAAGAGAGGAGGGAGGCAGGCAGCTTGGCCTAGAAGGGTTAGAGACACATAACTTTAGAACTGGAAGGAAATCTTAGGTATCATCTAATTTAGGGTCTCAACCACAGTTGCGTGCTGGAATCACCCCAGAAGCTATTCAGACTAAATGTAAAGACTCCACCCAAGGGCGGGGTGGAGCTCAGCGGTACAGCTCATGTGAAGCACGCACAAGGTCCTGGCTTTAATCCCCAGAATCAAAAATCAAAATCCAACCCCGCCCCTATCTACTACATTGAAATCTCTGTGCATTTGTGCTTGAAAAATACATAACAGGTGTTTATGATGAAATCAGTAGGCTAATCTACACTGATCTAGCCTAATTTCCTCATTTTATATAAGAGGAGACTGAGGTCCAGATAGGTTGAGACTAACCCAGAATCCCATAGTTATCATACTATGGTCTTGGTTTTCCAATTTTCAGAAACTGCAGAAAAACTGTATATCATCCCACTACCATCTTTCCCAGGATCTCTGCTCAAGAAAAAACAGGATAAATGAACAAAATACTTTGTTAAGATTACTGGACCACAATTAAAAAAGCCATAAAATAGACCCATCGTCCACTCTCAAACCGGTTGCTTCCTGCTTAAACGACCAAGTCAAGTTGGTTTAAAACAGTTCTCCACAAATATCATTACTCTTAACGGTTTCTCACTTCAGCACTGCAATGAATAATAATTTTGGTTTCCTTGGGTAAGGACGGGGAGGAATGATGTTTTTCTAGTTTATTTCTTAAAATTCAGAAGGTTAAAAAAATATGTTTCCAGCCCCTCAATATGGAGAAAGCCTGGTCTGCTTTTAACACATTTGGCAGGATCCGAGCACACGTTTTTGGCTATTAGCCTGCCAAGCTGTTTAAGCTTCTAGAGGGCCCACAAAGGGAACTTGTATGATTAAGTTAGTTCAACACAAACATCCTTACTGTATATTTTACTTTATCCCCTCCCTCCACATTTGCAAAAACATAAAAGGCGAAGACATTTCAGAAGTAGGTGAGGGGGCAAGTTATTTATCACTTCAGCTCCTTTCTCAAGGACTGTGCAAATGAGAACAGAAGCAACTCAATGAAATGATTCCCTGTGACGCTTGCAGCGAACAAAGCTAAGCAAAGCATTGAGAGCGATTCAAAATTCCTACAAAGCACATGCATTTTCTTACAAGAAACATCTGTGATTCCCTAATGCACTTCAGACTTAACTTTATCTCTTTCTAAAAATTATGTAACATGCATATACTTCAAGCACTGAACATATTTATTAATTACATAGTCACACAAGAATTCAAAATGTCAGCTCTTTCTGCCATACATTATAACAAGTATTTCAATGCTAGAGCACTACACAGTCTTCTCACATGAAATTTAACAGCTCCCTAAATGGCTTGAAAGAGATATTTTAAAGCAGAACAAGATGTCATACTATCTAGTCCCTTTTCAGACCCTAAATAAAGAACTTAGATTAGCTGAAGATGTAGGTGGAATGACTGGAAATATCAGTAAGTTAACAAGTTACAAGTTTCCTTCTGAAGACTACCATATTATTTACTTACCAGTGAAATACGAGAAACAAAAGAGATACAAATACCCTTGATGAAACCATAACATGGCTTAAATCACTGTACTATGAGAGGGATGGGGGGAGAGAGAGAGAAAGAGAGAGAGAGAGAGAGAGAGAGAGAGAACACAAAAGAGTATTTTAACTAATACTGAGAAACTGGCCAATTCAGAAGAGGTTTTAAGAGATTTTCTGTCTCAAACATGGCTGCTGTGGATTCTGTCACTTTAGCAATGGGCCCTTGGGTGGGTGTGTGTTATGGATTACAAACTGGTGGTCAACTTGACACCAGTTGAATTGGTTCAGCTGGTGTTGAGTTAAAGATGCTCACCTGAAGAAAGGTGCCAGCACAAATAGGGACGTGGAGAAGAAGAGCCGGGCGTTGTGGGTTCTTCCGAGAGTTGCTGTTGGAGCCGCTGGTTCTCCTGGAGGTGCTTGTCACGCTGGCTTCTCCAATGTGGATTCGGCCATTATCGTCGGAGGAGCTCGGGACCTCATCGGTGAGAGTGGCTGTGTTCACGTTGCGGGAGCCCTGCTCCTCACATTGTGCATCGCTTCCTGGCTCCGGAGGGGAGGCTGTGTGCTGGAGAAGCTTGTCACGCTGGGCTTCCTGACCTGTGCCCAACTGTTCTCCATCGTCGGAGGAGCGCGGGACCTCGTCGCTGTTGGGGATGGCTGTGGTGCTCTTCAGGGCAGCCCCGCTTCTTCTTTTGAGCATGACTTCTCGGCTCCTACGTAGAACCCTCAACCCACTGCACAGCTCCTTCACCCTGCTGGCATAGACTTTCTGGTTC